>JAEKDQ010000805.1:0-36000 GCA_026937815.1 Etheostoma perlongum | reverse complement strand
TAGTGTCTAACCCAGAGTTTGAATGAACTTGGCTTAACAGTAGGAATCCACTTTAGAGTGGCCTGAAGGAGAGTTAAATATGCCTTTAACAGCCTGAATATATGTCAATATGGCTCTACTTTTAAGCCCTTAATTTTAGAATCCTTCATCAGAATGCTCTGATATTACCTGAGAGACACACTGGATATGTGATGTCTCCCCCAGTCTTGGAATGAAGCTGGCATAACATCAGGATTCCTTTTTAGAGTAGCCTGAAAAAAGAGTAAAATATGCCTTTAAAAGCCTGAAAAATATTTAAAATACAGCATTAATTAGACATTCAAGGCTTCAATTTTAAAATCCTACATCAGAATGGTCCTTAATTACCTGAGTGACCCAATGGATATGTGATGTCTCCCCAGTCTTGGAATGAAGCTGGCATAACATCAGGATTTGTTTTTAGAGTAGCCTGAAAAGAGTAAAATATGCCTTTAAAAGCCTGAAAATATTTAAAAATACAGCATTACTTAGACATTCAAGGCTTCAATTTTAAAATCCTACATCAGAATGGTCCTTAATTACCTGAGTGACCCAATGGATATGTGATGTCTCCCCCAGTCTTGGATTGAAGCTGGCATAACATCAGGATTGCTTTTTAGAGTAGCCTGAAAAAGAGTAAAATATGCCTTTAAAAGCCTGAAAAATATTTAAAATACAGCATTAATTAGACATTCAAGGCTTCAATTTTAAAATCCTACATCAGAATGGTCCTTAATTACCTGAGTGACCAAATGGATATGTAGTGTCTAACCCAGAGTTTGAATGAACTTGGCTTAACAGTAGGAATCCACTTTAGAGTGGCCTGAAGGAGAGTTAAATATGCCTTTAACAGCCTGAATATATGTCAATGTAGCTTTACTTTTAAGCCCTTAATTTTAGAATCCTTCATCAGAATGCTCTGATATTACCTGAGAGACACACTGGATATGTGATGTCTCCCCCAGTCTTGGAATGAAGCTGGCATAACATCAGGATTCCTTTTTAGAGTAGCCTGAAAAAGAGTAAAATATGCCTTTAAAAGCCTGAAAAATATTTAAAATACAGCATTAATTAGACATTCAAGGCTTCAATTTTAAAATCCTACATCAGAATGGTCCTTAATTACCTGAGTGACCCAATGGATATGTAGTGCTCTAACCCAGAGTTTGAATGAACCTGGCTTAACAGTAGGAATCCACTTTTAGAGTGGCCTGAAGGAGAGTTAAATATGCCTTTAACAGCCTGAAGTTATGTCAATATAGCTTTACTTTTAAGCCCTTAATTTTAGAATCCTTCATCAGAATGCTCTGATATTACCTGAGAGACACACTGGATATGTGATGTCTCCCCAGTCTTGGAATGAAGCTGGCATAACATCAGGATTCCTTTTTAGAGTAGCCTGAAAAAGAGTAAAATATGCCTTTAAAAGCCTGAAAAAGATTTAAAATACAGCATTAATTAGACATTCAAGGCTTCAATTTTAAAATCCTACATCAGAATGGTCCTTAATTACCTGAGTGACCCAATGGATATGTGATGTCTCCCCAGTCTTGGATTGAAGTTGGCATAACATCAGGATTTGTTTTTAGAGTAGCCTGAAAAAGAGTAAAATATGCCTTTAAAAGCCTGAAAATATTTAAAATACAGCATTAATTAGACATTCAAGGCTTCAATTTTAAATCCTACATCAGAATGGTCCTTAATTACATGAGTGACCCAATGGATATGTATGTCTCCCCAGTCTTGGATTGAAGCTGGCATAACATCAGGATTTGTTTTTAGAGTAGCCTGAAAAAGAGTAAAATATGCCTTTAAAAGCCTGAAAAATATTTAAAATACAGCATTAATTAGACATTCAAGGCTTCAATTTTAAAATCCTACATCAGAATGGTCCTTAATTACCTGAGTGACCCAATGGATATGTAGTGTCTAACCCAGAGTTTGAATGAACCTGGCTTAACAGTAGGAATCCACTTTAGAGTGGCCTGAAGGAGAGTTAAATATGCCTTTAACAGCCTGAATATATGTCAATATAGCTTTACTTTTAAGCCCTTAATTTTAAATCCTTCATCAGAATGCTCTGATATTACCTGAGAGACACACTGGATATGTGATGTCTCCCCCAGTCTTGGAATGAAGCTGGCATAACATCAGGATTCCTTTTTAGAGTAGCCTGAAAAAGAGTAAAATATGCCTTTAAAAGCCTGAAAAATATTTAAAATACAGCATTAATTAGACATTCAAGGCTTCAATTTTAAAATCCTACATCAGAATGGTCCTTAATTACCTGAGTGACCCAATGGATATGTGATGTCTCCCCCAGTCTTGGATTGAAGCTGGCATAACATCAGGATTTGTTTTTAGAGTAGCCTGAAAAAGAGTAAAATATGCCTTTAAAAGCCTGAAAAATATTTAAAATACAGCATTAATTAGACATTCAAGGCTTCAATTTTAAAATCCTACATCAGAATGGTCCTTAATTACATGAGTGACCCAATGGATATGTGATGTCTCCCCCAGTCTTGGATTGAAGCTGGCATAACATCAGGATTTGTTTTTAGAGTAGCCTGAAAAAGAGTAAAATATGCCTTTAAAGCCTGAAAAATATTTAAAATACAGCATTAATTAGACATTCAAGGCTTCAATTTTAAGATCCTACATCAGAATGGTCCTTAATTACCTGAGTGACCCAATGGATATGTAGTGTCTAACCCAGAGTTTGAATGAACTTGGCTTAACAGTAGGAATCCACTTTAGAGTGGCCTGAAGGAGAGTTAAATATGCCTTTAACAGCCTGAAGATATGTCAAAATAGCTTTACTTTTTCAAGCCCTTAATTTTATAATCCTTCATCAGAATGGTCTGATATTACCTGAGTGACACACTGGATATGTGATGTCTCCCCCAGTCTTGGAATGAAGCTGGCATAACATCAGGATTCCTATTTAGAGTAGCCTGAAAAAGAGTAAAATATGCCTTTAAAAGCCTGAAAAAGATTTAAAATACAGCATTAATTAGACATTCAAGGCTTCAATTTTAAAATCCTACATCAGAATGGTCCTTAATTACCTGAGTGACCCAATGGATATGTGATGTCTCCCCCAGTCTTGGATTGAAGCTGGCATAACATCAGGATTTGTTTTAGAGTAGCCTGAAAAAGAGTAAAATATGCCTTTAAAAGCCTGAAAAATATTTAAAATACAGCATTAATTAGACATTCAAGGCTTCAATTTTAAGATCCTACATCAGAATGGTCCTTAATTACCTGAGTGACCCAATGGATATGTAGTGTCTAACCCAGAGTTTGAATGAACTTGGCTTAACAGTAGGAATCCACTTTAGAGTGGCCTGAAGGAGAGTTAAATATGCCTTTAACAGCCTGAATATATGTCAATATGGCTCTACTTTTAAGCCCTTAATTTTAGAATCCTTCATCAGAATGCTCTTATATTACCTGAGAGACACACTGGATATGTGATGTCTCCCCCAGTCTTGGAATGAAGCTGGCATAACATCAGGATTCCTTTTTAGAGTAGCCTGAAAAAGAGTAAAATATGCCTTTAAAAGCCTGAAAATTTTAAAATACAGCATTAATTAGACATTCAAGGCTTCAATTTTAAAATCCTACATCAGAATGGTCCTTAATTACCTGAGTGACCCAATGGATATGTGATGTCTCCCCCAGTCTTGGATTGAAGCTGGCATAACATCAGGATTTGTTTTTAGAGTAGCCTGAAAAAGAGTAAAATATGCCTTTAAAAGCCTGAAAAATATTTAAAATACAGCATTAATTAGACATTCAATGCTTCAATTTTAAGATCTTACATCAGAATGGTCCCTAATTACCTGAGTGACCCAATGGATATGTAGTGTCTAACCCAGAGTTTGAATGAACTTGGCTTAACAGTAGGAATCCACTTTTAGAGTGGCCTGAAGGAGAGTTAAATATGCCTTTAACAGCCTGAAGATATGTCACTATAGCTTTACTTTTAAGCCCTTAATTTTAGAATCCTTCATCAGAATGCTCTGATATTACCTGAGAGACACACTGGATATGTGATGTCTCCCCCAGTCTTGGAATGAAGCTGGCATAACATCAGGATTCCTTTTAGAGTAGCCTGAAAAAGAGTAAAATATGCCTTTAAAAGCCTGAAAAAGATTTAAAATACAGCATTAATTAGACATTCAAGGCTTCAATTTTAAAATCCTACATCAGAATGGTCCTTAATTACCTGAGTGACCCAATGGATATGTGATGTCTCCCCAGTCTTGGATTGAAGCTGGCATAACATCAGGATTTGTTTTTAGAGTAGCCTGAAAAAGAGTAAAATATGCCTTTAAAAGCCTGAAAAATATTTAAAATACAGCATTAATTAGACATTCAAGGCTTCAATTTTAAAATCCTACATCAGAATGGTCCTTAATTACATGAGTGACCCAATGGATATGTTATGTCTCCCCCAGTCTTGGATTGAAGCTGGCATAACATCAGGATTTGTTTTAGAGTAGCCTGAAAAAGAGTAAAATATGCCTTTAAAAGCCTGAAAAATATTTAAAATACAGCATTAATTAGACATTCAAGGCTTCAATTTTAAGATCCTACATCAGAATGGTCCTTAATTACCTGAGTGACCCAATGGATATGTAGTGTCTAACCCAGAGTTTGAATGAACTTGGCTTAACAGTAGGAATCCACTTTAGAGTGGCCTGAAGGAGAGTTAAATATGCCTTTAACAGCCTGAAGATATGTCACTATAGCTTTACTTTTAAGCCCTTAATTTTAGAATCCTTCATCAGAATGCTTGATATTACCTGAGAGACACACTGGATATGTGATGTCTCCCCAGTCTTGGAATGAAGCTGGCATAACATCAGGATTCCTTTTAGAGTAGCCTGAAAAAGAGTAAAATATGCCTTTAAAAGCCTGAAAAATATTTAAAATACAGCATTAATTAGACATTCAAGGCTTCAATTTTAAAATCCTACATCAGAATGGTCCTTAATTACCTGAGTGACCCAATGGATATGTAGTGTCTAACCCAGAGTTTGAATGAACTTTACTTAACAGTAGGAATCCACTTTAGAGTGGCCTGAAGGAGAGTTAAATATGCCTTTAACAGCCTGAAGATATGTCAATATAGCTTTACTTTTAAGCCCTTAATTTTAGAATCCTTCATCAGAATGCTCTGATATTACCTGAGAGACACACTGGATATGTGATGTCTCCCCAGTCTTGGAATGAAGCTGGCATAACATCAGGATTCCTTTTAGAGTAGCCTGAAAAAGAGTAAAATATGCCTTTAAAAGCCTGAAAAAGATTTAAAATACAGCATTAATTAGACATTCAAGGCTTCAATTTTAAAATCCTACATCAGAATGGTCCTTAATTACCTGAGTGACCCAATGGATATGTGATGTCTCCCCCAGTCTTGGATTGAAGCTGGCATAACATCAGGATTTGTTTTTAGAGTAGCCTGAAAAAGAGTAAAATATGCCTTTAAAATTCTGAAAAATATTTAAAATACAGCATTAATTAGACATTCAAGGCTTCAATTTTAAGATCCTACATCAGAATGGTCCCTTAATTACCTGAGTGACCCAATGGATATGTAGTGTCTAACCCAGAGTTTGAATGAACTTGGCTTAACAGTAGGAATCCACTTTAGAGTGGCCTGAAGGAGAGTTAAATATGCCTTTAACAGCCTGAAGATATGTCACTATAGCTTTACTTTTAAGCCCTTAATTTTAGAATCCTTCATCAGAATGCTCTGATGTTACCTGAGAGACACACTGGATATGTGATGTCTCCCCCAGTCTTGGAATGAAGCTGGCATAACATCAGGATTCCTTTTTAGAGTAGCCTGAAAAAGAGTAAAATATGCCTTTAAAAGCCTGAAAAAGATTTAAAATACAGCATTAATTAGACATTCAAGGCTTCAATTTTAAATCCTACATCAGAATGGTCCTAATTACCTGAGTCCTGGATAATTGAAGTTGGCATAACATCAGGAGTGACCCTGAAAAAGAGTGGCCTGAAAAATATGTGATGTTCTTTAAAATCCCATCAGAATCTTGGATTGATATGTGATGTCTGGCAAGCTAACATCAGGATTTGTTTTAGAGTAGCCTGAAAAGAGTAAAATATGCCTTTAAAAGCCTGAAAAAATATTTAAAATACAGCATTAATTAGACATTCAAGGCTTCAATTTTAAGATCCTACATCAGAATGGTCCCTTAATTACCTGAGTGACCCAATGGATATGTAGTGTCTAACCCAGAGTTTGAATGAACTTGGCTTAACAGTAGGAATCCACTTTAGAGTGGCCTGAAGGAGAGTTAAATATGCCTTTAACAGCCTGAAGATATGTCACTATAGCTTTACTTTTAAGCCCTTAATTTTAGAATCCTTCATCAGAATGCTCTGATGTTACCTGAGACACACTGGATATGTGATGTCTCCCCCCAGTCTTGGAATGAAGCTGGCATAACATCAGGATTCCTTTTAGAGTAGCCTGAAAAAGAGTAAAATATGCCTTTAAAAGCCTGAAAAAGATTTAAAATACAGCATTAATTAGACATTCAAGGCTTCAATTTTAAAATCCTACATCAGAATGGTCCTTAATTACCTGAGTGACCCAATGGATATGTGATGTCTCCCCAGTCTTGGATTGAAGCTGGCATAACATCAGGATTTGTTTTTAGAGTAGCCTGAAAAAGAGTAAAATATGCCTTTAAAATTCTGAAAAATATTTAAAATACAGCATTAATTAGACATTCAAGGCTTCAATTTTAAAATCCTACATCAGAATGGTCCTTAATTACCTGAGTGACCCAATGGATATGTAGTGTCTAACCAAGAGTTTGAATGAACCTGGCTTAACAGTAGGAATCCACTTTTAGAGTGGCCTGAAGGAGAGTTAAATATGCCTTTAACAGCCTGAAGATATGTCAATATAGCTTTACTTTTAAGCCCTTAATTTTAGAATCCTTCATCAGAATGCTCTGATATTACCTGAGAGACACACTGGATATGTGATGTCTCCCCAGTCTTGGAATGAAGCTGGCATAACATCAGGATTCCTTTTTAGAGTAGCCTGAAAAAGAGTAAAATATGCCTTTAAAAGCCTGAAAAAAGATTTAAAATACAGCATTAATTAGACATTCAAGGCTTCAATTTTAAAATCCTACATCAGAATGGTCCTTAATTACCTGAGTGACCCAATGGATATGTGATGTCTCCCCCAGTCTTGGATTGAAGCTGGCATAAAATCAGGATTTGTTTTTAGAGTAGCCTGAAAAAGAGTAAAATATGCCTTTAAAAGCCTGAAAAATATTTAAAATACAGCATTAATTAGACATTCAATGCTTCAATTTTAAGATCCTACATCAGAATGGTCCTTAATTTTCCTGAGTGACCCAATGGATATGTAGTGTCTAACCCAGAGTTTGAATGAACTTGGCTTAACAGTAGGAATCCACTTTAGAGTGGCCTGAAGGAGAGTTAAATATGCCTTTAACAGCCTGAAGATATGTCAATATAGCTTTACTTTTAAGCCCTTAATTTTAGAATCCTTCATCAGAATGCTCTGATGTTACCTGAGAGACACACTGGATATGTGATGTCTCCCCAGTCTTGGAATGAAGCTGGCATAACATCAGGATTCCTTTTAGAGTAGCCTGAAAAAGAGTAAAATATGCCTTTAAAAGCCTGAAAAATATTTAAAATACAGCATTAATTAGACATTCAATGCTTCAATTTTAAAATCCTACATCAGAATGGTCCCTAATTTTCCTGAGTGACCCAATGGATATGTAGTGTCTAACCCAGAGTTTGAATGAACTTGGCTTAACAGTAGGAATCCACTTTAGAGTGGCCTGAAGGAGAGTTAAATATGCCTTTAACAGCCTGAAGATATGTCACTATAGCTTTACTTTTAAGCCCTTAATTTTAGAATCCTTCATCAGAATGCTCTGATGTTACCTGAGAGACACACTGGATATGTGATGTCTCCCCAGTCTTGGAATGAAGCTGGCATCATATCAGGATTCCTTTTTTAGAGTAGCCTGAAAAAGAGTAAAATATGCCTTTAAAAGCCTGAAAAAGATTTAAAATACAGCATTAATTAGACATTCAAGGCTTCAATTTTAAAATCCTACATCAGAATGGTCCTTAATTACCTGAGTGACCCAATGGATATGTGATGTCTCCCCCAGTCTTGGATTGAAGCTGGCATAACATCAGGATTTGTTTTTAGAGTAGCCTGAAAAAGAGTAAAATATGCCTTTAAAAGCCTGAAAAATATTTAAAATACAGCATTAATTAGACATTCAAGGCTTCAATTTTAAAATCCTACATCAGAATGGTCCTTAATTACCTGAGTGACCCAATGGATATGTGTGTCTCCCCAGTCTTGAATGAAGCTGGCATAACATCAGGATTTGTTTTTAGAGTAGCCTGAAAAAGAGTAAAATATGCCTTTAAAAGCCTGAAAAATATTTAAAATACAGCATTAATTAGACATTCATGCTTCAATTTTAAAATCCTACATCAGAATGGTCCTTAATTACCTGAGTGACCCAATGGATATGTAGTGTCTCCCCAGAGTTTGAATGAACTTGGCTTAACAGTAGGAATCCACTTTTTTAGAGTGGCCTGAAGGAGAGTTAAATATGCCTTTAAAGCCTGAAGATATGTCACTATAGCTTTAAAGCCCTTAATTTTAGAATCCTTCATCAGAATGCTCTGATATTACCTGAGAGACACACTGGATATGTGATGTCTCCCCCAGTCTTGGAATGAAGCTGGCATAACATCAGGATTTTTTTTTTAGAGTAGCCTGAAAAAGAGTAAAATATGCCTTTAAAAGCCTGAAAAAGATTTAAAATACAGCATTAATTAGACATTCAAGGCTTCAATTTTAAAATCCTACATCAGAATGGTCCTAATTACCTGAGTGACCCAATGGATATGTGATGTCTCCCCAGTCTTGAATGAAGCTGTCATAACATCAGGATTCCTTTTTAGAGTAGCCTGAAAAAGAGTAAAATATGCCTTTAAAAGCCTGAAAAATATTTAAAATACAGCATTAATTAGACATTCAAGGCTTCAATTTTAAAATCCTACATCAGAATGGTCCTTAATTACCTGAGTGACCCAATGGATATGTGATGTCTCCCCCAGTCTTGGATTGAAGCTGGCATAACATCAGGATTTGTTTTTAGAGTAGCCTGAAAAAGAGTAAAATATGCCTTTAAAAGCCTGAAAAATATTTAAAATACAGCATTAATTAGACATTCAAGGCTTCAATTTTAAAATCCTACATCAGAATGGTCCTTAATTACCTGAGTGACCCAATGGATATGTAGTGTCTAACCCAGAGTTTGAATGAACTTGGCTTAACAGTAGGAATCCACTTTAGAGTGGCCTGAAGGAGAGTTAAATATGCCTTTAACAGCCTGAAGATATGTCAAATATAGCTTTACTTTTAAGCCCTTAATTTTAAATCCTTCATCAGAATGCTCTGATATTACCTGAGAGACACACTGGATATGTGATGTCTCCCCCAGTCTTGGAATGAAGCTGGCATAACATCAGGATTCCTTTTTAGAGTAGCCTGAAAAAGAGTAAAATATGCCTTTAAAAGCCTGAAAAAGATTTAAAATACAGCATTAATTAGACATTCAAGGCTTCAATTTTAAAATCCTACATCAGAATGGTCCTTAATTACCTGAGTGACCCAATGGATATGTGATGTGTCCCCAGTCTTGGAATGAAGCTGGCATAACATCAGGATTTGTTTTTAGAGTAGCCTGAAAAGAGTAAAATATGCCTTTAAAAGCCTGAAAAATATTTAAAATACAGCATTAATTAGACATTCAAGGCTTCAATTTTAAATCCTACATCAGAATGGTCCTTAATTACCTGAGTGACCCAATGGATATGTAGTGTCTAACCCAGAGTTTGAATGAACTTGGCTTAACAGTAGGAATCCACTTTTAGAGTGGCCTGAAGGAGAGTTAAATATGCCTTTAACAGCCTGAAGATATGTCAATATAGCTTTACTTTTAAGCCCTTAATTTTAGAATCCTTCATCAGAATGCTCTGATATTACCTGAGAGACACACTGGATATGTGATGTCTCCCCCAGTCTTGGAATGAAGCTGGCATAACATCAGGATTCCTTTTAGAGTAGCCTGAAAAAGAGTAAAATATGCCTTTAAAAGCCTGAAAAAGATTTAAAATACAGCATTAATTAGACATTCAAGGCTTCAATTTTAAAATCCTACATCAGAATGGTCCTTAATTACCTGAGTGACCCAATGGATATGTGATGTCTCCCCCAGTCTTGGATTGAAGCTGGCATAAAATCAGGATTTGTTTTTAGAGTAGCCTGAAAAAGAGTAAAATATGCCTTTAAAAGCCTGAAAAATATTTAAAATACAGCATTAATTAGACATTCAATGCTTCAATTTTAAGATCCTACATCAGAATGGTCCCTAATTTTCTGAGTGACCCAATGGATATGTAGTGTCTAACCCAGAGTTTGAATGAACTTGGCTTAACAGTAGGAATCCACTTTAGAGTGGCCTGAAGGAGAGTTAAATATGCCTTTAACAGCCTGAAGATATGTCACTATAGCTTACTTTTAAGCCCTTAATTTTAGAATCCTT
The DNA here is from genome assembly GCA_026937815.1 of Etheostoma perlongum. Classification (NCBI taxonomy): domain Eukaryota; kingdom Metazoa; phylum Chordata; class Actinopteri; order Perciformes; family Percidae; genus Etheostoma; species Etheostoma perlongum. Next base: position 25,312 of record JAEKDQ010000805.1, on the reverse strand, counting down.
CATCAGAATGCTCTGATGTTACCTGAGAGACACACTGGATATGTGATGTCTCCCCAGTCTTGGAATGAAGCTGGCATAACATCAGGATTCCTTTTAGAGTAGCCTGAAAAAGAGTAAAATATGCCTTTAAAAGTCTGAAAAATATTTAAAATACAGCATTAATTAGACATTCAATGCTTCAATTTTAAAATCCTACATCAGAATGGTCCCTAATTTTCTGAGTGACCCAATGGATATGTAGTGTCTAACCCAGAGTTTGAATGAACTTGGCTTAACAGTAGGAATCCACTTTAGAGTGGCCTGAAGGAGAGTTAAATATGCCTTTAACAGCCTGAAGATATGTCACTATAGCTTTACTTTTAAGCCCTTAATTTTAGAATCCTTCATCAGAATGCTCTGATGTTACCTGAGAGACACACTGGATATGTGATGTCTCCCCCAGTCCTGGAATGAAGCTGGCATAACATATCAGGATTCCTTTTAGAGTAGCCTGAAAAAGAGTAAAATATGCCTTTAAAAGCCTGAAAAAGATTTAAAATACAGCATTAATTACACATTCAAGGCTTCAATTTTAAAATCCTACATCAGAATGGTCCTTAATTACCTGAGTGACCCAATGGATATGTGATGTCTCCCCCAGTCTTGGATTGAAGCTGGCATAACATCAGGATTTGTTTTTAGAGTAGCCTGAAAAGAGTAAAATATGCCTTTAAAAAGCCTGAAAAATATTTAAAATACAGCATTAATTAGACATTCAAGGCTTCAATTTTAAAATCCTACATCAGAATGGTCCTTAATTACCTGAGTGACCCAATGGATATGTGTGTCTCCCCCAGTTTGAATGAAGCTGGCATAACATCAGGATTTGTTTTTAGAGTAGCCTGAAAAAGAGTAAAATATGCCTTTAAAAGCCTGAAAATATTTAAAATACAGCATTAATTAGACATTCAAGGCTTCAATTTTAAAATCCTACATCAGAATGGTCCTTAATTACCTGAGTGACCCAATGGATATGTAGTGTCTAACCCAGAGTTTGAATGAACCTGGCTTAACAGTAGGAATCCACTTTTAGAGTGGCCTGAAGGAGAGTTAAATATGCCTTTAACAGCCTGAAGATATGTCAAATATAGCTTTACTTTTAAGCCCTTAATTTTAGAATCCTTCATCAGAATGCTCTGATATTACCTGTGAGACACACTGGATATGTGATGTCTCCCCCAGTCTTGAATGAAGCTGGCATAACATCAGGATTCCTTTTTAGAGTAGCCTGAAAAAGAGTAAAATATGCCTTTAAAAGCCTGAAAAAGATTTAAAATACAGCATTAATTAGACATTCAAGGCTTCAATTTTAAAATCCTACATCAGAATGGTCCTTAATTACCTGAGTGACCCAATGGATATGTGATGTCTCCCCCAGTCTTGGATTGAAGCTGGCATAACATCAGGATTTGTTTTTAGAGTAGCCTGAAAAAGAGTAAAATATGCCTTTAAAAGCCTGAAAAATATTTAAAATACAGCATTAATTAGACATTCAATGCTTCAATTTTAAGATCCTACATCAGAATGGTCCCTAATTTTCTGAGTGACCCAATGGATATGTAGTGTCTAACCCAGAGTTTGAATGAACTTGGCTTAACAGTAGGAATCCACTTTTTAGAGTGGCCTGAAGGAGAGTTAAATATGCCTTTAACAGCCTGAAGATATGTCAATATAGCTTTACTTTTAAGCCCTTAATTTTAGAATCCTTCATCAGAATGCTCTGATATTACCTGAGAGACACACTGGATATGTGATGTCTCCCCCAGTCTTGGAATGAAGCTGGCATAACATCAGGATTCCTTTTTAGAGTAGCCTGAAAAAGAGTAAAATATGCCTTTAAAAGCCTGAAAAATATTTAAAATACAGCATTAATTAGACATTCAAGGCTTCAATTTTAAAATCCTACATCAGAATGGTCCTTAATTACCTGAGTGACCCAATGGATATGTAGTGTCTAACCCAGAGTTTGAATGAACTTGGCTTAACAGTAGGAATCCACTTTAGAGTGGCCTGAAGGAGAGTTAAATATGCCTTTAACAGCCTGAAGATATGTCAATATAGCTTTACTTTTAAGCCCTTAATTTTAGAATCCTTCATCAGAATGCTCTGATGTTACCTGAGAGACACACTGGATATGTGATGTCTCCCCAGTCTTGGAATGAAGCTGGCATAACATCAGGATTCCTTTTAGAGTAGCCTGAAAAAGAGTAAAATATGCCTTTAAAAGCCTGAAAAAGATTTAAAATACAGCATTAATTAGACATTCAAGGCTTCAATTTTAAAATCCTACATCAGAATGGTCCTTAATTACCTGAGTGACCCAATGGATATGTGATGTCTCCCCCAGTCTTGGATTGAAGCTGGCATAACATCAGGATTTGTTTTTAGAGTAGCCTGAAAAGAGTAAAATATGCCTTTAAAAGCCTGAAAATATTTAAAATACAGCATTAATTAGACATTCAAGGCTTCAATTTTAAATCCTACATCAGAATGGTCCTTAATTACCTGAGTGACCCAATGGATATGTAGTGTCTAACCCAGAGTTTGAATGAACTTGGCTTAACAGTCAGGAATCCCTTACTTTTAGAGTGGCCTGAAAGAGATTAAAATATGCCTTTAAAAGCCTGAAAAATATATGTCAATATAGCATTAATTTTAAGCCCTTCATTTTAAATCCTTCATCAGAATGGTCCTTAATTACCTGAGACACACTGGATATGTGATGTCTCCCCCAGTCTTGGAATGAAGCTGGCATAACATCAGGATTCCTTTTTAGAGTAGCCTGAAAAGAGTAAAATATGCCTTTAAAAGCCTGAAAAATATTTAAAATACAGCATTAATTAGACATTCAAGGCTTCAATTTTAAAATCCTACATCAGAATGGTCCCTAATTACCTGAGTGACCCAATGGATATGTAGTGTCTAACCCAGAGTTTGAATGAACTTGGCTTAACAGTAGGAATCCACTTTAGAGTGGCCTGAAGGAGAGTTAAATATGCCTTTAACAGCCTGAAGATATGTCACTATAGCTTTACTTTTAAGCCCTTAATTTTAGAATCCTTCATCAGAATGCTCTGATGTTACCTGAGAGACACACTGGATATGTGATGTCTCCCCCAGTCTTGGAATGAAGCTGGCATAACATCAGGATTCCTTTTTAGAGTAGCCTGAAAAAGAGTAAAATATGCCTTTAAAAGCCTGAAAAAGATTTAAAATACAGCATTAATTAGACATTCAAGGCTTCAATTTTAAAATCCTACATCAGAATGGTCCTTAATTACCTGAGTGACCCAATGGATATGTGATGTCTCCCCAGTCTTGGATTGAAGCTGGCATAACATCAGGATTTGTTTTTAGAGTAGCCTGAAAAAGAGTAAAATATGCCTTTAAAAGCCTGAAAAATATTTAAAATACAGCATTAATTAGACATTCAAGGCTTCAATTTTAAAATCCTACATCAGAATGGTCCTTAATTACATGAGTGACCCAATGGATATGTATGTCTCCCCAGTCTTGGAATGAAGCTGGCATAACATCAGGATTTGTTTTTAGAGTAGCCTGAAAAAGAGTAAAATATGCCTTTAAAAGCCTGAAAAATATTTAAAATACAGCATTAATTAGACATTCAAGGCTTCAATTTTAAAATCCTACATCAGAATGGTCCTTAATTACCTGAGTGACCCAATGGATATGTAGTGTCTAACCCAGAGTTTGAATGAACTGGCTTAACAGTAGGAATCCACTTTAGAGTGGCCTGAAGGAGAGTTAAATATGCCTTTAACAGCCTGAAGATATGTCAATATAGCTTTACTTTTTCAAGCCCTAATTTTAATCCTTCATCAGAATGCTCTGATATTACCTGAGAGACACACTGGATATGTGATGTCTCCCCCAGTCTTGGAATGAAGCTGGCATAACATCAGGATTCCTTTTTTAGAGTAGCCTGAAAAAGAGTAAAATATGCCTTTAAAAGCCTGAAAAATATTTAAAATACAGCATTAATTAGACATTCAAGGCTTCAATTTTAAAATCCTACATCAGAATGGTCCTTAATTACCTGAGTGACCCAATGGATATGTAGTGTCTAACCCAGAGTTTGAATGAACTGGCTTAACAGTAGGAATCCACTTTAGAGTGGCCTGAAGGAGAGTTAAATATGCCTTTAACAGCCTGAAGATATGTCAATATAGCTTTACTTTTAAGCCCTTAATTTTAGAATCCTTCATCAGAATGCTCTGATATTACCTGAGAGACACACTGGATATGTGATGTCTCCCCAGTCCTGGAATGAAGCTGGCATAACATCAGGATTCCTTTTAGAGTAGCCTGAAAAAGAGTAAAATATGCCTTTAAAAGCCTGAAAAAATAAAAAGATTTAAAATACAGCATTAATTAGACATTCAAGGCTTCAATTTTAAAATCCTACATCAGAATGGTCCTTAATTACCTGAGTGACCCAATGGATATGTGATGTCTCCCCAGTCTTGGATTGAAGCTGGCATAACATCAGGATTTGTTTTTAGAGTAGCCTGAAAAAGAGTAAAATATGCCTTTAAAAGCCTGAAAAATATTTAAAATACAGCATTAATTAGACATTCAAGCTTCAATTTTAAATCCTACATCAGAATGGTCCCTAATTTTCCTGAGTGACCCAATGGATATGTAGTGTCTAACCCAGAGTTTGAATGAACTGGCTTAACAGTAGGAATCCACTTTTAGAGTGGCCTGAAGGAGAGTTAAATATGCCTTTAACAGCCTGAAGATATGTCAATATAGCTTTACTTTTAAGCCCTTAATTTTAGAATCCTTCATCAGAATGCTCTGATATTACCTGAGAGACACACTGGATATGTGATGTCTCCCCAGTCTTGGAATGAAGCTGGCATAACATCAGGATTCCTTTTTAGAGTAGCCTGAAAAAGAGTAAAATATGCCTTTAAAAGCCTGAAAAAGATTTAAAATACAGCATTAATTAGACATTCAAGGCTTCAATTTTAAAATCCTACATCAGAATGGTCCTTAATTACCTGAGTGACCCAATGGATATGTGATGTCTCCCCCAGTCTTGGAATGAAGCTGGCATAACATCAGGATTTGTTTTTAGAGTTGCCTGAAAAGAGTAAAATATGCCTTTAAAAGCCTGAGAAATATTTAAAATACAGCATTAATTAGACATTCAAGGCTTCAATTTTAAGATCCTACATCAGAATGGTCCCTAATTACCTGAGTGACCCAATGGATATGTAGTGTCTAACCCAGAGTTTGAATGAACTTGGCTTAACAGTAGGAATCCACTTTAGAGTGGCCTGAAGGAGAGTTAAATATGCCTTTAACAGCCTGAAGATATGTCAATATAGCTTTACTTTTAAGCCCTTAATTTTAGAATCCTTCATCAGAATGCTCTGATGTTACCTGAGAGACACACTGGATATGTGATGTCTCCCCCAGTCTTGGAATGAAGCTGGCATAACATCAGGATTCCTTTTTAGAGTAGCCTGAAAAAGAGTAAAATATGCCTTTAAAAGCCTGAAAAATATTTAAAATACAGCATTAATTAGACATTCAAGGCTTCAATTTTAAATCCTACATCAGAATGGTCCTTAATTACCTGAGTGACCCAATGGATATGTGATGTCTCCCCCAGTCTTGGAATGAAGCTGGCATAACATCAGGATTTGTTTTTAGAGTAGCCTGAAAAAGAGTAAAATATGCCTTTAAAAGCCTGAAAATATTTAAAATACAGCATTAATTAGACATTCAAGGCTTCAATTTTAAATCCTACATCAGAATGGTCCTGATTACCTGAGTGACCCAATGGATATGTGATGTCTCCCCCAGTCTTGGATTGAAGCTGGCATAACATCAGGATTTGTTTTTAGAGTAGCCTGAAAAAGAGTAAAATATGCCTTTAAAAGCCTGAAAAATATTTAAAATACAGCATTAATTAGACATTCAAGGCTTCAATTTTAAAATCCTACATCAGAATGGTCCTTAATTACCTGAGTGACCAATGGATATGTAGTGTCTAACCCAGAGTTTGAATGAACTTGGCTTAACAGTAGGAATCCACTTTAGAGTGGCCTGAAGGAGAGTTAAATATGCCTTTAACAGCCTGAAGATATGTCACTATAGCTTACTTTTAAGCCCTTAATTTTAGAATCCTTCATCAGAATGCTCTGATATTACCTGAGAGACACACTGGATATGTGATGTCTCCCCCAGTCTTGGAATGAAGCTGGCATAACATCAGGATTCCTTTTTTAGAGTAGCCTGAAAAAGAGTAAAATATGCCTTTAAAAGCCTGAAAAAAGATTTAAAATACAGCATTAATTAGACATTCAAGGCTTCAATTTTAAAATCCTACATCAGAATGGTCCTTAATTACCTGAGTGACCCAATGGATATGTTGATGTCTCCCCCAGTCTTGGATTGAAGCTGGCATAAAATCAGGATTTGTTTTAGAGTAGCCTGAAAAAGAGTAAAATATGCCTTTAAAAGCCTGAAAAATATTTAAAATACAGCATTAATTAGACATTCAATGCTTCAATTTTAAGATCCTACATCAGAATGGTCCCTAATTTTCTGAGTGACCCAATGGATATGTAGTGTCTAACCCAGAGTTTGAATGAACTTGGCTTAACAGTAGGAATCCACTTTAGAGTGGCCTGAAGGAGAGTTAAATATGCCTTTAACAGCCTGAAGATATGTCACTATAGCTTTAATTTTTTAAGCCCTTAATTTTAGAATCCTTCATCAGAATGCTCTGATGTTACCTGAGAGACACACTGGATATGTGATGTCTCCCCAGTCTTGGAATGAAGCTGGCATAACATCAGGATTCCTTTTTAGAGTAGCCTGAAAAAGAGTAAAATATGCCTTTAAAAGCCTGAAAAATATTTAAAATACAGCATTAATTAGACATTCAATGCTTCAATTTTAAAATCCTACATCAGAATGGTCCCTAATTTTCTGAGTGACCCAATGGATATGTAGTGTCTAACCCAGAGTTTGAATGAACTTGGCTTAACAGTAGGAATCCACTTTAGAGTGGCCTGAAGGAGAGTTAAATATGCCTTTAACAGCCTGAAGATATGTCAATATAGCTTTACTTTTAAGCCCTTAATTTTAGAATCCTTCATCAGAATGCTCTGATGTTACCTGAGAGACACACTGGATATGTGATGTCTCCCCCAGTCCTGGAATGAAGCTGGCATCATATCAGGATTCCTTTTTAGAGTAGCCTGAAAAAGAGTAAAATAGCCTTTAAAAGCCTGAAAAAGATTTAAAATACAGCATTAATTACACATTCAAGGCTTCAATTTTAAAATCGTACATCAGAATGGTCCTTAATTACCTGAGTGACCCAATGGATATGTAGTGTCTAACCCAGTCTTGGATTGAAGCTGGCATAACATCAGGATTTGTTTTTAGAGTAGCCTGAAAAGAGTAAATATGCCTTTAAAAGCCTGAAAATATTTAAAATACAGCATTAATTAGACATTCAAGGCTTCAATTTTAAAATCCTACATCAGAATGGTCCTTAATTACCTGAGTGACCCAATGGATATGTGATGTCTCCCCCAGTCTTGGATTGAAGCTGGCATAACATCAGGATTTGTTTTTAGAGTAGCCTGAAAAGAGTAAAATATGCCTTTAAAAGCCTGAAAAATATTTAAAATACAGCATTAATTAGACATTCAAGGCTTCAATTTTAAAATCCTACATCAGAATGGTCCCTAATTACATGAGTGACCCAATGGATATGTTATGTCTCCCCCAGTCTTGGAATGAAGCTGGCATAACATCAGGATTCCTTTTTAGAGTAGCCTGAAAAAGAGTAAAATATGCCTTTAAAAGCCTGAAAATATTTAAAATACAGCATTAATTAGACATTCAAGGCTTCAATTTTAAAATCCTTCATCAGAATGGTCCTTAATTACCTGAGTGACCCAATGGATATGTGATGTCTCCCCCAGTCTTGGAATGAAGCTGGCATAACATCAGGATTTGTTTTTAGAGTAGCCTGAAAAGAGTAAAATATGCCTTTAAAAGCCTGAAAATATTTAAAATACAGCATTAATTAGACATTCAAGGCTTCAATTTTAAAATCCTACATCAGAATGGTCCTTAATTACCTGAGTGACCCAATGGATATGTAGTGTCTAACCCAGAGTTTGAATGAACTTGGCTTAACAGTAGGAATCCACTTTAGAGTGGCCTGAAGGAGAGTTAAATATGCCTTTAACAGCCTGAATATATGTCAATGTGGCTCTACTTTTAAGCCCTTAATTTTAGAATTCTTCATCAGAATGCTCTGATATTACCTGAGAGACACACTGGATATGTGATGTCTCCCCAGTCTTGGAATGAAGCTGGCATAACATCAGGATTCCTTTTTAGAGTAGCCTGAAAAAGAGTAAAATATGCCTTTAAAAGCCTGAAAAAGATTTAAAATACAGCATTAATTAGACATTCAAGGCTTCAATTTTAAAATCCTACATCAGAATGGTCCTTAATTACCTGAGTGACCCAATGGATATGTAGTGTCTAACCCAGAGTTTGAATGAACCTGGCTTAACAGTAGGAATCCACTTTAGAGTGGCCTGAAGGAGAGTTAAATATGCCTTTAACAGCCTGAAGATATGTCAATATGGCTCTAAAGCCCTTAATTTTAGAATTCTTCATCAGAATGCTCTTATATTACCTGAGAGACACACTGGATATGATAAGTAAAAACATGCCTTTTTAAAAGCCTGAAATTTTAAAGATTTAAAATACAGACATTCAAGGCTTCAATTTTAAAATCCTACATCAGAATGGTCCTTATATTACCTGAGTGACCCAATGGATATGTGATGTCTCCCCCAGTCTTGAATGAAGCTGGCATAACATCAGGATTTGTTTTAGAGTAGCCTGAAAAAGAGTAAAATATGCCTTTAAAAGCCTGAAAATATTTAAAATACAGCATTAATTAGACATTCAAGGCTTCAATTTTAAAATCCTACATCAGAATGGTCCTTAATTACATGAGTGACCCAATGGATATGTGATGTCTCCCCCAGTCTTGGATTGAAGCTGGCATAACATCAGGATTTGTTTTAGAGTAGCCTGAAAAAAAGAGTAAAATATGCCTTTAAAAGCCTGAAAAATATTTAAAATACAGCATTAATTAGACATTCAAGGCTTCAATTTTAAAATCCTACATCAGAATGGTCCTTAATTACCTGAGTGACCCAATGGATATGTAGTGTCTAACCCAGAGTTTGAATGAACCTGGCTTAACAGTAGGAATCCACTTTAGAGTGGCCTGAAGGAGAGTTAAATATGCCTTTAACAGCCTGAATATATGTCAATATGGCTTACTTTTAAGCCCTTAATTTTAGAATCCTTTCATCAGAATGCTCTGATATTACCTGAGAGACACACTGGATATGTGATGTCTCCCCCAGTCTTGGAATGAAGCTGGCATAACATCAGGATTCCTTTTTAGAGTAGCCTGAAAAAGAGTAAAATATGCCTTTAAAAGCCTGAAAATGATTTAAAATACAGCATTAATTAGACATTCAAGGCTTCAATTTTAAAATCCTACATCAGAATGGTCCTTAATTACCTGAGTGACCCAATGGATATGTGATGTCTCCCCCCAGTCTTGGATTGAAGCTGGCATAACATCAGGATTTGTTTTTAGAGTAGCCTGAAAAAGAGTAAAATATGCCTTTAAAAGCCTGAAAAATATTTAAAATACAGCATTAATTAGACATTCAATGCTTCAATTTTAAGATCCTACATCAGAATGGTCCCTAATTTTCCTGAGTGACCCAATGGATATGTAGTGTCTAACCCAGAGTTTGAATGAACTTGGCTTAACAGTAGGAATCCACTTTAGAGTGGCCTGAAGGAGAGTTAAATATGCCTTTAACAGCCTGAAGATATGTCACTATAGCTTTACTTTTAAGCCCTTAATTTTAGAATCCTTCATCAGAATGCTCTGATGTTACCTGAGAGACACACTGGATATGTGATGTCTCCCCAGTCTTGGAATGAAGCTGGCATAACATCAGGATTCCTTTTTAGAGTAGCCTGAAAAAGAGTAAAATATGCCTTTAAAAGCCTGAAAAATATTTAAAATACAGCATTAATTAGACATTCAATGCTTCAATTTTAAATCCTACATCAGAATGGTCCCTAATTTTCTGAGTGACCCAATGGATATGTAGTGTCTAACCCAGAGTTTGAATGAACTTGGCTTAACAGTAGGAATCCACTTTAGAGTGGCCTGAAGGAGAGTTAAATATGCCTTTAACAGCCTGAAGATATTTAAAATACAGCATTATAGCTTAGACTTTTAAGCCCTTAATTTTAAATCCTTCATCAGAATGCTCTGATGTTACCTGAGAGACACACTGGATATGTGATGTCTCCCCCAGTCCTGGAATGAAGCTGGCATCATATCAGGATTCCTTTTTAGAGTAGCCTGAAAAAGAGTAAAATATGCCTTTAAAAGCCTGAAAAAGATTTAAAATACAGCATTAATTAGACATTCAAGGCTTCAATTTTAAAATCCTACATCAGAATGGTCCTTAATTACCTGAGTGACCCAATGGATATGTGATGTCCCCCAGTCTTGGAATTGAAGCTGGCATAACATCAGGATTTGTTTTTAGAGTAGCCTGAAAAGAGTAAAATATGCCTTTAAAATACTGAAAAATATTTAAAATACAGCATTAATTAGACATTCAAGGCTTCAATTTTAAAATCCTACATCAGAATGGTCCTGAATTTACCTGAGTGACCCAATGGATATGTAGTGTCTAACCCAGAGTTTGAATGAACTTGGCTTAACAGTAGGAATTCACTTTAGAGTGGCCTGAAGGAGAGTTAAATATGCCTTTAACAGCCTGAAGATATGTCAAAATAGCTTTACTTTTAAGCCCTTAATTTTAGAATCCTTCATCAGAATGCTCTGATATTACCTGAGAGACACACTGGATATGTGATGTCTCCCCAGTCTTGGAATGAAGCTGGCATAACATCAGGATTCCTTTTTAGAGTAGCCTGAAAAAAGAGTAAAATATGCCTTTAAAAGCCTGAAAAAGATTTAAAATACAGCATTAATTAGACATTCAAGGCTTCAATTTTAAAATCCTACATCAGAATGGTCCTTAATTACCTGAGTGACCCAATGGATATGTGATGTCTCCCCCAGTCTTGGATTGAAGCTGGCATAAAATCAGGATTTGTTTTTAGAGTAGCCTGAAAAAGAGTAAAATATGCCTTTAAAAGCCTGAAAAATATTTAAAATACAGCATTAATTAGACATTCAATGCTTCAATTTTAAGATCCTACATCAGAATGGTCCCTAATTACCTGAGTGACCCAATGGATATGTAGTGTCTAACCCAGAGTTTGAATGAACTTGGCTTAACAGTAGGAATCCACTTTAGAGTGGCCTGAAGGAGAGTTAAATATGCCTTTAACAGCCTGAAGATATGTCACTATAGCTTTACTTTTAAGCCCTTAATTTTAGAATCCTTCATCAGAATGCTCTGATGTTACCTGAGAGACACACTGGATATGTGATGTCTCCCCCAGTCTTGGAATGAAGCTGGCATAACATCAGGATTCCTTTTTAGAGTAGCCTGAAAAAGAGTAAAATATGCCTTTAAAAGCCTGAAAAATATTTAAAATACAGCATTAATTAGACATTCAATGCTTCAATTTTAAGATCCTACATCAGAATGGTCCCTAATTTTCTGAGTGACCCAATGGATATGTAGTGTCTAACCCAGAGTTTGAATGAACTTGGCTTAACAGTAGGAATCCACTTTAGAGTGGCCTGAAGGAGAGTTAAATATGCCTTTAACAGCCTGAAAATATTCAAAATAGCTTTACTTTTAAGCCCTTAATTTTAGAATCCTTCATCAGAATGCTCTGATGTTACCTGAGAGACACACTGGATATGTGATGTCTCCCCAGTCCTGGAATGAAGCTGGCATCATATCAGGATTCCTTTTTAGAGTAGCCTGAAAAAAAGTAAAATATGCCTTTAAAAGCCTGAAAAATTTAAAAATACAGCATTAATTAGACATTCAAGGCTTCAATTTTAAAATCCTACATCAGAATGGTCCTTAATTACATGAGTGACCCAATGGATATGTGATGTCTCCCCAGTCTTGGATTGAAGCTGGCATAACATCAGGATTTGTTTTTTAGAGTAGCCTGAAATAGAGTAAAATATGCCTTTAAAAGCCTGAAAATATTTAAAATACAGCATTAATTAGACATTCAAGGCTTCAATTTTAAAATCCTTCATCAGAATGGTCCTGAATTACCTGAGTGACCCAATGGATATGTGATGTCTCCCCAGTCTTGAATGAAGCTGGCATAACATCAGGATTCCTTTTAGAGTAGCCTGAAAAGAGTAAAATATGCCTTTAAAAGCCTGAAAATATTTAAAATACAGCATTATTAGACATTCAAGGCTTCAATTTTAAAATCCTTCATCAGAATGGTCCTTAATTACCTGAGTGACCCAATGGATATGTGATGTCTCCCCCAGTCTTGGATTGAAGCTGGCATAAAATCAGGATTTGTTTTTAGAGTAGCCTGAAAAAGAGTAAAATATGCCTTTAAAAGCCTGAAAAATATTTAAAATACAGCATTAATTAGACATTCAAGGCTTCAATTTTAAAATCCTACATCAGAATGGTCCTTAATTACCTGAGTGACCCAATGGATATGTAGTGTCTAACCCAGAGTTTGAATGAACTTGGCTTAACAGTAGGAATCCACTTTAGAGTGGCCTGAAGGAGAGTTAAATATGCCTTTAACAGCCTGAATATATGTCAATGTGGCTCTACTTTTAAGCCCTTAATTTTAGAATTCTTCATCAGAATGCTCTGATATTACCTGAGAGACACACTGGATATGTGATGTCTCCCCCAGTCTTGGAATGAAGCTGGCATAACATCAGGATTCCTTTTTAGAGTAGCCTGAAAAAGAGTAAAATATGCCTTTAAAAGCCTGAAAAAGATTTAAAATACAGCATTAATTAGACATTCAAGGCTTCAATTTTAAAATCCTACATCAGAATGGTCCTTAATTACCTGAGTGACCCAATGGATATGTAGTGTCCCCCAGAGTTTGAATGAACCTGGCTTAACAGTAGGAATCCACTTTAGAGTGGCCTGAAGGAGAGTTAAATATGCCTTTAACAGCCTGAATATATGTCAATGTGGCTCTACTTTTAAGCCCTTAATTTTAGAATTCTTCATCAGAATGCTCTTATATTACCTGAGAGACACACTGGATAAGTAAAATATGCCTTTAAAAGCCTGAAAAAGATTTAAAATACAGCATTAATTAGACATTCAAGGCTTCAATTTTAAAATCCTACATCAGAATGGTCCTTAATTACCTGAGTGACCCAATGGATATGTGATGTCTCCCCCAGTCTTGGATTGAAGCTGGCATAACATCAGGATTTGTTTTTAGAGTAGCCTGAAAAAGAGTAAAATATGCCTTTAAAGCCTGAAAAATATTTAAAATACAGCATTAATTAGACATTCAAGGCTTCAATTTTAAAATCCTACATCAGAATGGTCCTTAATTACATGAGTGACCCAATGGATATGTGATGTCTCCCCCAGTCTTGGATTGAAGCTGGCATAACATCAGGATTTGTTTTTAGAGTAGCCTGAAATAGAGTAAAATATGCCTTTAAAATTCTGAAAAATATTTAAAATACAGCATTAATTAGACATTCAAGGCTTCAATTTTAAAATCCTACATCAGAATGGTCCTTAATTACCTGAGTGACCCAATGGATATGTAGTGTCTAACCCAGAGTTTGAATGAACCTGGCTTAACAGTAGGAATCCACTTTAGAGTGGCCTGAAGGAGAGTTAAATATGCCTTTAACAGCCTGAATATATGTCAATGTGGCTCTACTTTTAAGCCCTTAATTTTAGAATTCTTCATCAGAATGCTCTGATATTACCTGAGAGACACACTGGATATGTGATGTCTCCCCAGTCTTGGAATGAAGCTGGCATAACATCAGGATTCCTTTTTAGAGTAGCCTTATGCCCTTCATTTTTAGAGTAGCCTGAAAAACTGAGTAAAATATGCCTTTAAAAGCCTGAAAAAGATTTAAAATACAGCATTAATTAGACATTCAAGGCTTCAATTTTAAAATCCTACATCAGAATGGTCCTTAATTACCTGAGTGACCCAATGGATATGTGATGTCTCCCCCAGTCTTGAATTAAAGCTGGCATAACATCAGGATTTGTTTTTAGAGTAGCCTGAAAAAGAGTAAAATATGCCTTTAAAAGCCTGAAAAATATTTAAAATACAGCATTAATTAGACATTCAATGCTTCAATTTTAAGATCCTACATCAGAATGGTCCCTAATTTTCTGAGTGACCCAATGGATATGTAGTGTCTAACCCAGAGTTTGAATGAACTTGGCTTAACAGTAGGAATCCACTTTAGAGTGGCCTGAAGGAGAGTTAAATATGCCTTTAACAGCCTGAAGATATGTCACTATAGCTTTACTTTTAAGCCCTTAATTTTAGAATCCTTCATCAGAATGCTCTGATGTTACCTGAGAGACACACTGGATATGTGATGTCTCCCCAGTCTTGGAATGAAGCTGGCATAACATCAGGATTCCTTTTTAGAGTAGCCTGAAAAAAGAGTAAAATATGCCTTTAAAAGCCTGAAAAATATTTAAAATACAGCATTAATTAGACATTCAATGCTTCAATTTTAAGATCCTACATCAGAATGGTCCCTAATTTTCTGAGTGACCCAATGGATATGTAGTGTCTAACCCAGAGTTTGAATGAACTTGGCTTAACAGTAGGAATCCACTTTAGAGTGGCCTGAAGGAGAGTTAAATATGCCTTTAACAGCCTGAAGATATGTCACTATAGCTTTACTTTTAAGCCCTTAATTTTAGAATCCTTCATCAGAATGCTCTGATGTTACCTGAGAGACACTGGATATGTGATGTTTCCCCCAGTCCTGGAATGAAGCTGGCATCAATCAGGATTCCTTTTTAGAGTAGCCTGAAAAAGAGTAAAATAGCCTTTAAAAGCCTGAAAAAGATTTAAAATACAGCATTAATTACACATTCAAGGCTTCAATTTTAAAATCGTACATCAGAATGGTCCTTAATTACATGAGTGACCCAATGGATATGTGATGTCCCCCAGTCTTGGATTGAAGCTGGCATAACATCAGGATTTGTTTTTAGAGTAGCCTGAAAAGAGTAAAATATGCCTTTAAAAAGCCTGAAAAATATTTAAAATACAGCATTAATTAGACATTCAAGCTTCAATTTTAAGATCTTACATCAGAATGGTCCCTAATTACCTGAGTGACCCAATGGATATGTAGTGTCTAACCCAGAGTTTGAATGAACTTGGCTTAACAGTAGGAATCCACTTTAGAGTGGCCTGAAGGAGAGTTAAATATGCCTTTAACAGCCTGAAGATATGTCACTATAGCTTTACTTTTAAGCCCTTAATTTTAGAATCCTTCATCAGAATGCTCTGATGTTACCTGAGAGACACACTGGATATGTGATGTCTCCCCAGTCTTGGAATGAAGCTGGCATAACATCAGGATTCCTTTTTAGAGTAGCCTGAAAAAGAGTAAAATATGCCTTTAAAAGCCTGAAAAAGATTTAAAATACAGCATTAATTAGACATTCAAGGCTTCAATTTTAAAATCCTACATCAGAATGGTCCTTAATTACCTGAGTGACCCAATGGATATGTGATGTCTCCCCCAGTCTTGGATTGAAGCTGGCATAACATCAGGATTTGTTTTTAGAGTAGCCTGAAAAAGAGTAAAATATGCCTTTAAAAGCCTGAAAAATATTTAAAATACAGCATTAATTAGACATTCAATGCTTCAATTTTAAGATCCTACATCAGAATGGTCCCTAATTTTCCTGAGTGACCCAATGGATATGTAGTGTCTAACCCAGAGTTTGAATGAACTTGGCTTAACAGTAGAATCCACTTTTAGAGTGGCCTGAAGGAGAGTTAAATATGCCTTTAACAGCCTGAAAAATATATGTCAAAATAGCTTTACTTTTAAGCCCTTAATTTTAAATCCTTCATCAGAATGGTGATGTTACCTGAGAGACCCACTGGATATGTGATGTCTCCCCCAGTCTTGGAATGAAGCTGGCATAACATCAGGATTCCTTTTAGAGTAGCCTGAAAAAGAGTAAAATATGCCTTTAAAAGCCTGAAAAATATTTAAAATACAGCATTAATTAGACATTCAAGGCTTCAATTTTAAAATCCTACATCAGAATGGTCCCTAATTTTCTGAGTGACCCAATGGATATGTAGTGTCTAACCCAGAGTTTGAATGAACTTGGCTTAACAGTAGGAATCCACTTTTAGAGTGGCCTGAAGGAGAGTTAAATATGCCTTTAACAGCCTGAAGATATATTCAAATAGCTTTACTTTTAAGCCCTTAATTTTAGAATCCTTCATCAGAATGCTCTGATATTACCTGAGAGACACACTGGATATGTGATGTCTCCCCAGTCCTGGAATGAAGCTGGCATCATATCAGGATTCCTTTTAGAGTAGCCTGAAAAAGAGTAAAATATGCCTTTAAAAGCCTGAAAAAGATTTAAAATACAGCATTAATTACACATTCAAGGCTTCAATTTTAAAATCCTACATCAGAATGGTCCTTAATTACCTGAGTGACCCAATGGATATGTGATGTCTCCCCCAGTCTTGATTGAAGCTGGCATAACATCAGGATTTGTTTTTAGAGTAGCCTGAAAAGAGTAAAATATGCCTTTAAAAGCCTGAAAAATATTTAAAATACAGCATTAATTAGACATTCAAGGCTTCAATTTTAAAATCCTACATCAGAATGGTCCCTAATTACCTGAGTGACCCAATGGATATGTATGTCTCCCCCAGAGTTTGAATGAAGCTGGCATAACATCAGGATTCCTTTTAGAGTAGCCTGAAAAAAGAGTAAATATGCCTTTAAAAGCCTGAAAAAGATTTAAAATACAGCATTAATTAGACATTCAAGGCTTCAATTTTAAAATCCTACATCAGAATGGTCCTTAATTACCTGAGTGACCCAATGGATATGTGATGTCTCCCCCAGTCTTGGAATGAAGCTGGCATAACATCAGGATTCCTTTTTAGAGTAGCCTGAAAAAGAGTAAAATATGCCTTTAAAAGCCTGAAAATATTTAAAATACAGCATTAATTAGACATTCAAGGCTTCAATTTTAAAATCCTACATCAGAATGGTCCTTAATTACCTGAGTGACCCAATGGATATGTAGTGTCTAACCCAGAGTTTGAATGAACTTGGCTTAACAGTAGGAATCCACTTTAGAGTGGCCTGAAGGAGAGTTAAATATGCCTTTAACAGCCTGAATATATGTCAATATGGCTCTACTTTTAAGCCCTTAATTTTAGAATCCTTCATCAGAATGCTCTGATATTACCTGAGAGACACACTGGATATGTGATGTCTCCCCCAGTCTTGGAATGAAGCTGGCATAACATCAGATTCCTTTTTAGAGTAGCCTGAAAAAGAGTAAAATATGCCTTTAAAAGCCTGAAAAAAGATTTAAAATACAGCATTAATTAGACATTCAAGGCTTCAATTTTAAAATCCTACATCAGAATGGTCCTTAATTACCTGAGTGACCCAATGGATATGTAGTGTCTAACCCAGAGTTTGAATGAACTTGGCTTAACAGTAGGAATCCACTTTTAGAGTGGCCTGAAGGAGAGTTAAATATGCCTTTAACAGCCTGAATATATGTCAATATGGCTTTACTTTTAAGCCCTTAATTTCCTTCATCAGAATGCTCTGATCAGAATGTTCCCCAGTCCTATTAAGCTGAGCAGACATCAGGATATGTGATTCAAGGCTTCAATTTTAAAAATCCTACATCAGAATGGTCCTTAATTACCTGAGTGACCCATGGATATGTGATGTCTAACCCAGTTTGATTGAAGCTGGCATAACATCAGGATTCCTTTTTAGAGTAGCCTGAAAAAGAGTAAAATATGCCTTTAAAAGCCTGAAAAATATTTAAAATACAGCATTAATTAGACATTCAAGGCTTCAATTTTAAAATCCTACATCAGAATGGTCCTTAATTACCTGAGTGACCCAATGGATATGTGATGTCTCCCCAGTCTTGGATTGAAGCTGGCATAACATCAGGATTTGTTTTTAGAGTAGCCTGAAAAGAGTAAAATATGCCTTTAAAAGCCTGAAAAATATTTAAAATACAGCATTAATTAGACATTCAAGGCTTCAATTTTAAAATCCTACATCAGAATGGTCCTTAATTACCTGAGTGACCCAATGGATATGTAGTGTCTAACCCAGAGTTTGAATGAACCTGGCTTAACAGTAGGAATCCACTTTAGAGTGGCCTGAAGGAGAGTTAAATATGCCTTTAACAGCCTGAATATATGTCAATGTGGCTTTACTTTTAAGCCCTTAATTTTAGAATCCTTCATCAGAATGCTCTGATATTACCTGAGAGACACACTGGATATGTGATGTCTCCCCCAGTCTTGGAATGAAGCTGGCATAACATCAGGATTCCTTTTAGAGTAGAAAAAGTAGCCTTTAAAGAAAATGAGTGGAAAATATGCCTTTAAAAGCCTGAAAAAGATTTAAAATACAGCATTAATTAGACATTCAAGGCTTCAATTTTAAAATCCTACATCAGAATGGTCCTTAATTACCTGAGTGACCCAATGGATATGTGATGTCTCCCCCAGTCTTGGAATTAAAGCTGGCATAACATCAGGATTTGTTTTAGAGTAGCCTGAAAAAGAGTAAAATATGCCTTTAAAAGCCTGAAAAATATTTAAAATACAGCATTAATTAGACATTCAATGCTTCAATTTTAAGATCCTACATCAGAATGGTCCCTAATTTTCTGAGTGACCCAATGGATATGTAGTGTCTAACCCAGAGTTTGAATGAACTTGGCTTAACAGTAGGAATCCACTTTAGAGTGGCCTGAAGGAGAGTTAAATATGCCTTTAACAGCCTGAAGATATGTCAATAGCTTTACTTTTAAGCCCTTAATTTTAGAATCCTTCATCAGAATGCTCTGATGTTACCTGAGAGACACACTGGATATGTGATGTCTCCCCCAGTCTTGGAATGAAGCTGGCATAACATCAGGATTCCTTTTAGAGTAGCCTGAAAAAAAGAGTAAAATATGCCTTTAAAAGCCTGAAAAATATTTAAAATACAGCATTAATTAGACATTCAAGGCTTCAATTTTAAAATCCTACATCAGAATGGTCCCTAATTTTCCTGAGTGACCCAATGGATATGTAGTGTCTAACCCAGAGTTTGAATGAACTTGGCTTAACAGTAGGAATCCACTTTAGAGTGGCCTGAAGGAGAGTTAAATATGCCTTTAACAGCCTGAAGATATGTCAAATATAGCTTTACTTTTAAGCCCTTAATTTTAGAATCCTTCATCAGAATGCTCTGATGTTACCTGAGAGACACACTGGATATGTGATGTCTCCCCCAGTCTTGGAATGAAGCTGGCATAACATCAGGATTCCTTTTTAGAGTAGCCTGAAAAAGAGTAAAATATGCCTTTAAAAGCCTGAAAAATATTTAAAATACAGCATTAATTAGACATTCAAGGCTTCAATTTTAAGATCCTACATCAGAATGGTCCCTAATTTTCTGAGTGACCCAATGGATATGTAGTGTCTAACCCAGAGTTTGAATGAACTTGGCTTAACAGTAGGAATCCACTTTAGAGTGGCCTGAAGGAGAGTTAAATATGCCTTTAACAGCCTGAAGATATGTCACTATAGCTTTACTTTTAAGCCCTTAATTTTAGAATCCTTCATCAGAATGCTCTGATGTTACCTGAGAGACACACTGGATATGTGATGTCTCCCCCAGTCCTGGAATGAAGCTGGCATCATATCAGGATTCCTTTTTAGAGTAGCCTGAAAAAGAGTAAAATAGCCTTTAAAAGCCTGAAAAAGATTTAAAATACAGCATTAATTACACATTCAAGGCTTCAATTTTAAAATCCTACATCAGAATGGTCCTTAATTACATGAGTGACCCAATGGATATGTGATGTCTCCCCAGTCTTGGAATGAAGCTGGCATAACATCAGGATTTGTTTTTAGAGTAGCCTGAAATAGAGTAAAATATGCCTTTAAAGCCTGAAAAATATTTAAAATACAGCATTAATTAGACATTCAAGGCTTCAATTTTAAAATCCTTCATCAGAATGGTCCCTAATTACATGAGTGACCAAATGGATATGTGATGTCTCCCCCCAGTCTTGGATGAAGCTGGCATAACATCAGGATTCCTTTTAGAGTAGCCTGAAAAAGTAAAATATGCCTTTAAAAGCCTGAAAAGATTTAAAATACAGCATTAATTAGACATTCAAGGCTTCAATTTTAAAATCCTACATCAGAATGGTCCTTAATTACCTGAGTGACCCAATGGATATGTGATGTCTCCCCCAGTCTTGGATTGAAGCTGGCATAACATCAGGATTTGTTTTAGAGTAGCCTGAAAAAGAGTAAAATATGCCTTTAAAGCCTGAAAATATTTAAAATACAGCATTAATTAGACATTCAAGGCTTCAATTTTAAATCCTACATCAGAATGGTCCTTAATTACCTGAGTGACCCAATGGATATGTAGTGTCTAACCCAGAGTTTGAATGAACTTGGCTTAACAGTAGAATCCACTTTTTTAGAGTGGCCTGAAGGAGAGTTAAATATGCCTTTAACAGCCTGAATATATTCAATACAGGCTTACTTTTAAGCCCTTAATTTTAAATCCTTCATCAGAATGGTCTGATATTACCTGAGATGTGGATATGTGATGTCTCCCCCAGTCTTGGAATGAAGCTGGCATAACATCAGATTCCTTTTTAGAGTAGCCTGAAAAAGAGTAAAATATGCCTTTAAAAGCCTGAAAAATATTTAAAATACAGCATTAATTAGACATTCAAGGCTTCAATTTTAAAATCCTACATCAGAATGGTCCTTAATTACCTGAGTTTGAATGAACCTGGCTTAACAGTAGGAACTGGATATGTGATGTCTATGCCCAGCCTGAATATGAAGCTGGCATAAATATCAGAATTTGTTTTTAGAGTAGCCTGAAAAAGAGTAAAATATGCCTTTAAAAAGCCTGAAAAATATTTAAAATACAGCATTAATTAGACATTCAAGGCTTCAATTTTAAAATCCTACATCAGAATGGTCCTTAATTACCTGAGTGACCCAATGGATATGTGATGTCTCCCCCAGTCTTGGAATGAAGCTGGCATAACATCAGGATTTGTTTTTAGAGTAGCCTGAAAAGAGTAAAATATGCCTTTAAAAGCCTGAAAATATTTAAAATACAGCATTAATTAGACATTCAAGGCTTCAATTTTAAAATCCTACATCAGAATGGTCCTTAATTACCTGAGTGACCCAATGGATATGTGATGTCTCCCCCAGTCTTGGATTGAAGCTGGCATAACATCAGGATTTGTTTTTAGAGTAGCCTGAAAAGAGTAAAATATGCCTTTAAAGCCTGAAAAATATTTAAAATACAGCATTAATTAGACATTCAAGGCTTCAATTTTAAAATCCTACATCAGAATGGTCCTTAATTACCTGAGTGACCCAATGGATATGTAGTGTCTAACCCAGAGTTTGAATGAACCTGGCTTAACAGTAGGAATCCACTTTAGAGTGGCCTGAAGGAGAGTTAAATATGCCTTTAACAGCCTGAAGATATGTCACTATAGCTTTACTTTTAAGCCCTTAATTTTTGAATTCTTCATCAGAATGCTCTGATATTACCTGAGAGACACACTGGATATGTGATGTCTCCCCCAGTCTTGGAATGAAGCTGGCATAACATCAGGATTCCTTTTTAGAGTAGCCTGAAAAAGAGTAAAATATGCCTTTAAAAGCCTGAAAAATGCTCTTATTTAAAATACAGCATTAATTAGACATTCAAGGCTTCAATTTTAAAATCCTACATCAGAATGGTCCTTAATTACCTGAGTGACCCAATGGATATGTGATGTCTCCCCAGTCTTGGAATGAAGCTGGCATAACATCAGGATTTGTTTTTAGAGTAGCCTGAAAAAGAGTAAAATATGCCTTTAAAAGCCTGAAAAATATTTAAAATACAGCATTAATTAGACATTCAATGCTTCAATTTTAAGATCCTACATCAGAATGGTCCCTAATTTTCTGAGTGACCCAATGGATATGTAGTGTCTAACCCAGAGTTTGAATGAACTTGGCTTAACAGTAGGAATCCACTTTAGAGTGGCCTGAAGGAGAGTTAAATATGCCTTTAACAGCCTGAAGATATGTCACTATAGCTTTACTTTTAAGCCCTTAATTTTAGAATCCTTCATCAGAATGCTCTGATGTTACCTGAGAGACACACTGGATATGTGATGTCTCCCCCAGTCTTGGAATGAAGCTGGCATAACATCAGGATTCCTTTTTAGAGTAGCCTGAAAAAGAGTAAAATATGCCTTTAAAAGCCTGAAAAATATTTAAAATACAGCATTAATTAGACATTCAATGCTTCAATTTTAAAATCCTACATCAGAATGGTCCCTAATTTTCTGAGTGACCCAATGGATATGTAGTGTCTAACCCAGAGTTTGAATGAACTTGGCTTAACAGTAGGAATCCACTTTTAGAGTGGCCTGAAGGAGAGTTAAATATGCCTTTAACAGCCTGAAGATATGTCACTATAGCTTTACTTTTAAGCCCTTAATTTTAGAATCCTTCATCAGAATGCTCTGATGTTACCTGAGAGACACACTGGATATGTGATGTCTCCCCCAGTCCTGGAATGAAGCTGGCATCATATCAGGATTCCTTTTTAGAGTAGCCTGAAAAAGAGTAAAATATGCCTTTAAAAGCCTGAAAAATATTTAAAATACAGCATTAATTACACATTCAAGGCTTCAATTTTAAAATCCTACATCAGAATGGTCCTTAATTACATGAGTGACCCAATGGATATGTGATGTCTCCCCAGTCTTGGATTGAAGCTGGCATAACATCAGGATTTGTTTTTAGAGTAGCCTGAAATAGAGTAAAATATGCCTTTAAAAGCCTGAAAAATATTTAAAATACAGCATTAATTAGACATTCAAGGCTTCAATTTTAAGATCCTACATCAGAATGGTCCCTAATTACCTGAGTGACCCAATGGATATGTAGTGTCTAACCCAGAGTTTGAATGAACTTGGCTTAACAGTAGGAATCCACTTTAGAGTGGCCTGAAGGAGAGTTAAATATGCCTTTAACAGCCTGAAGATATGTCACTATAGCTTTACTTTTAAGCCCTTAATTTTAAATCCTTCATCAGAATGGTCCTGATGTTACCTGAGAGACACACTGGATATGTGATGTCTCCCCCAGTCTTGGAATGAAGCTGGCATAACATCAGGATTCCTTTTTAGAGTAGCCTGAAAAAGAGTAAAATATGCCTTTAAAAGCCTGAAAAAGATTTAAAATACAGCATTAATTAGACATTCAAGGCTTCAATTTTAAAATCCTACATCAGAATGGTCCTTAATTACCTGAGTGACCCAATGGATATGTGATGTCTCCCCCAGTCTTGGATTGAAGCTGGCATAACATCAGGATTTGTTTTTAGAGTAGCCTGAAAAAGAGTAAAATATGCCTTTAAAAGCCTGAAAAATATTTAAAATACAGCATTAATTAGACATTCAAGGCTTCAATTTTAAATCCTACATCAGAATGGTCCCTAATTACCTGAGTGACCCAATGGATATGTAGTGTCTAACCCAGAGTTTGAATGAACTTGGCTTAACAGTAGGAATCCACTTTAGAGTGGCCTGAAGGAGAGTTAAATATGCCTTTAACAGCCTGAAGATATGTCACTATAGCTTTACTTTTAAGCCCTTAATTTTAGAATCCTTCATCAGAATGCTCTGATGTTACCTGAGAGACACACTGGATATGTGATGTCTCCCCAGTCTTGGAATGAAGCTGGCATAACATCAGGATTCCTTTTAGAGTAGCCTGAAAAAGAGTAAAATATGCCTTTAAAAGCCTGAAAAATATTTAAAATACAGCATTAATTAGACATTCAAGGCTTCAATTTTAAAAATCCTACATCAGAATGGTCCTTAATTTTCTGAGTGACCCAATGGATATGTAGTGTCTAACCCAGAGTTTGAATGAACTTGGCTTAACAGTAGGAATCCACTTTAGAGTGGCCTGAAGGAGAGTTAAATATGCCTTTAACAGCCTGAAGATATTCACTATAGCTTTACTTTTAAGCCCTTAATTTTAGAATCCTTCATCAGAATGCTCTGATGTTACCTGAGAGACACACTGGATATGTGATGTCTCCCCAGTCCTGGAATGAAGCTGGCATAACATCAGGATTCCTTTTTTAGAGTAGCCTGAAAAAGAGTAAAATAGCCTTTAAAAGCCTGAAAAAGATTTAAAATACAGCATTAATTACACATTCAAGGCTTCAATTTTAAAATCCTACATCAGAATGGTCCTTAATTACATGAGTGACCCAATGGATATGTGATGTCTCCCCCAGTCTTGGATTGAAGCTGGCATAACATCAGGATTTGTTTTTAGAGTAGCCTGAAATAGAGTAAAATATGCCTTTAAAATTCTGAAAAATATTTAAAATACAGCATTAATTAGACATTCAAGGCTTCAATTTTAAGATCCTACATCAGAATGGTCCTTAATAACCTGAGTGACCAAATGGATATGTAGTGTCTAACCCAGAGTTTGAATGAACTTGGCTTAACAGTAGGAATCCACTTTAGAGTGGCCTGAAGGAGAGTTAAATATGCCTTTAACAGCCTGAAGATATGTCACTATAGCTTTACTTTTAAGCCCTTAATTTTAAATCCTTCATCAGAATGCTCTTATGTTACCTGAGAGACACACTGGATATGTGATGTCTCCCCCAGTCCTGGAATGAAGCTGGCATAATATCAGGATTCCTTTTTAGAGTAGCCTGAAAAAGAGTAAAATAGCCTTTAAAAGCCTGAAAAAGATTTAAAATACAGCATTAATTAGACATTCAAGGCTTCAATTTTAAAATCCTACATCAGAATGGTCCTTAATTACATGAGTGACCCAATGGATATGTGATGTCTCCCCCAGTCTTGGATTGAAGCTGGCATAACATCAGGATTTGTTTTTAGAGTAG
>JAEKDQ010000804.1:0-10668 GCA_026937815.1 Etheostoma perlongum | reverse complement strand
TTATATTACCTGAGAGACACACTGGATATGTGATGTCTCCCCCAGTCTTGGAATGAAGCTGGCATAATATCAGGATTCCTTTTTTTAGTAGCCTGAAAAAAGAGTAAAATAGCCTTTAAAAGCCTGAAAAAGATTTAAAATACAGCATTAATTAGACATTCAAGGCTTCAATTTTAAATCCTACATCAGAATGGTCCTTAATTACCTGAGTGACCCAATGGATATGTAGTGTCTAACCCAGAGTTTGAATGAACCTTGGCTTAACAGTAGGAATCCACTTTAGAGTGGCCTGAAGGAGAGTTAAATATGCCTTTAACAGCCTGAAGATATGTCACTATAGCTTTACTTTTAAGCCCTTAATTTTAGAATCCTTCATCAGAATGCTCTGATATTACCTGAGAGACCCAATGGATATGTGATGTTTCCCCAGTCTTGGAATGAAGCTGGCATAACATCAGGATTCCTTTTAGAGTAGCCTGAAAAAGTAAAATATGCCTTTAAAAAGCCTGAAAAATATTTAAAATACAGCATTAATTAGACATTCAAGGCTTCAATTTTAAAATCCTACATCAGAATGGTCTTAATTACCTGAGTGACCCAATGGATATGTAGTGTCTAACCCAGAGTTTGAATGAACCTGGCTTAACAGTAGGAATCCACTTTAGAGTGGCCTGAAGGAGAGTTAAATATGCCTTTAACAGCCTGAATATATGTCAATATAGCTTTACTTTTAAGCCCTTAATTTTAGAATCCTTCATCAGAATGCTCTGATATTACCTGAGAGACACACTGGATATGTGATGTCTCCCCCAGTCCTGGAATGAAGCTGGCATAACATCAGGATTCCTTTTTAGAGTAGCCTGAAAAAGAGTAAAATAGCCTTTAAAAGCCTGAAAAAGATTTAAAATACAGCATTAATTAGACATTCAAGGCTTCATTATTAAAATCCTACATCAGAATGGTCCTTAATTACCTGAGTGACCCAATGGATATGTAGTGTCTAACCCAGAGTTTGAATGAACCTGGCTTAACAGTAGGAATCCACTTTAGAGTGGCCTGAAGGAGAGTTAAATATGCCTTTAACAGCCTGAATATATGTCAATATGGCTCTACTTTTAAGCCCTTAATTTTAGAATCCTTCATCAGAATGCTCTGATATTACCTGAGAGACACACTGGATATGTGATGTCTCCCCAGTCTTGGAATGAAGCTGGCATAACATCAGGATTCCTTTTTAGAGTAGCCTGAAAAAGAGTAAAATATGCCTTTAAAAGCCTGAAAAATATTTAAAATACAGCATTAATTAGACATTCAAGTCTTCAATTTTAAAATCCTACATCAGAATGGTCCTTAATTACCTGAGTGACCCAATGGATATGTAGTGTCTAACCCAGAGTTTGAATGAACCTGGCTTAACAGTAGGAATCCACTTTAGAGTGGCCTGAAGGAGAGTTAAATATGCCTTTAACAGCCTGAAGATATGTCAATATAGCTTTACTTTTAAGCCCTTAATTTTAGAATCCTTCATCAGAATGCTCTGATATTACCTGAGAGACACACTGGATATGTGATGTCTCCCCCAGTCTTGGAATGAAGCTGGCATAACATCAGGATTCCTTTTTAGAGTAGCCTGAAAAGAGTAAAATATGCCTTTAAAAGCCTGAAAATATTTAAAATACAGCATTAATTAGACATTCAAGGCTTCAATTTTAAAATCCTACATCAGAATGGTCCTTAATTACCTGAGTGACCCAATGGATATGTGATGTCTCCCCCAGTCTTGGATTGAAGCTGGCATAAAATCAGGATTTGTTTTTAGAGTAGCCTGAAAAAAGAGTAAAATATGCCTTTAAAAGCCTGAAAAATATTTAAAATACAGCATTAATTGACATTCAAGGCTTCAATTTTAAAATCCTACATCAGAATGGTCCTTAATTACCTGGTGACCCAATGGATATGTGATGTCTCCCCCAGTTTGAATGAAGTTTTAACATCAGGAATTGTTTTAGAGTAGCCTGAAAAAATAGTTAAAATATGCCTTTAAAAGCCTGAAAATATGTCAAAATACAGCATTTACTTTTCCAAGGCCTTAATTTTAGAATCCTTCATCAGAATGGTCCTTGATATTACCTGAGAGACACACTGGATATGTGATGTCTCCCCCAGTCCTTGGAATGAAGCTGGCATAATATCAGGATTCCTTTTTAGAGTAGCCTGAAAAAGAGTAAAATATGCCTTTAAAAGCCTGAAAAAGATTTAAAAATACAGCATTAATTACACATTCAAGGCTTCAATTTTAAAATCCTACATCAGAATGGTCCTTAATTACCTGAGTGACCCAATGGATATGTGATGTCTCCCCCAGTCTTGGATTGAAGCTGGCATAACATCAGGATTTGTTTTTTTAGAGTAGCCTGAAAAAGAGTAAAATATGCCTTTAAAAGCCTGAAAATATTTAAAAATACAGCATTAATTAGACATTCAATGCTTCAATTTTAAATCCTACATCAGAATGGTCCCTAATTTTCCTGAGTGACCCAATGGATATGTAGTGTCTAACCCAGAGTTTGAATGAACTTGCTAACAGTAGGAATCCACTTTAGAGTGGCCTGAAGGAGAGTTAAATATGCCTTTAACAGCCTGAAGATATGTCAATATAGCTTTACTTTTTAAGCCCTTAATTTTAGAATCCTTCATCAGAATGCTCTGATGTTACCTGAGAGACACACTGGATATGTGATGTCTCCCCCAGTCTGGAATGAAGCTGGCATAACATCAGGATTCCTTTTTTTAGTAGCCTGAAAAAGAGTAAAATATGCCTTTAAAAGCCTGAAAAATATTTAAAATACAGCATTAATTAGACATTCAAGGCTTCAATTTTAAAATCGTACATCAGAATGGTCCTTAATTACCTGAGTGACCCAATGGATATGTGATGTCTCCCCCAGTCTTGATTGAACTGGCATAACAGTAGGAATCCACTTTAGAGTAGCCTGAAAAGAGTAAAATATGCCTTTAACAGCCTGAAAATATGTAAAATACAATATAAAATCAAGCCCTTAATTTTAAATCCTTCATCAGAATGCTCTGATATTACCTGAGTGACACACTGGATATGTGTGCCCCCAGAGTCTTGGAATGAAGCTGGCATAACATCAGGATTCCTTTTTAGAGTAGCCTGAAAAAAGAGTAAAATATGCCTTTAAAAGCCTGAAAAGATTTAAAATACAGCATTAATTAGACATTCAAGGCTTCAATTTTAAAATCCTACATCAGAATGGTCCTTAATTACCTGAGTGACCCAATGGATATGTGATGTCTAACCCAGAGTTTGGAATGAACCTTGGCTTAACAGTAGGATCCATTTTAGAGTGGCCTGAAAAAGAGTAAAATATGCCTTTAAAGCCTGAAAATATTTAAAATACAGCTTTAATTAGACATTCAAGGCTTCATTTTAAATCCTTCATCAGAATGGTCCTTAATTACCTGAGACACACTGGATATGTGATGTCTCCCCCAGTCTTGGAATGAAGCTGGCATAACATCAGGATTTGTTTTTAGAGTAGCCTGAAAAAGAGTAAAATATGCCTTTAAAAGCCTGAAAATATTTAAAATACAGCATTAATTAGACATTCAAGGCTTCAATTTTAAAATCCTACATCAGAATGGTCCTTAATTACCTGAGTGACCCAATGGATATGTAGTGTCTAACCCAGAGTTTGAATGAACTTGGCTTAACAGTAGGAATCCACTTTTAGAGTGGCCTGAAGGAGAGAGTTAAATATGCCTTTAACAGCCTGAAAATATGTCAAATATAGCTTTACTTTTAAGCCCTTAATTTTAGAATCCTTCATCAGAATGCTCTGATATTACCTGAGACACACTGGATATGTGATGTCTCCCCCAGTCTTGGAATGAAGCTGGCATAACATCAGGATTCCTTTTAGAGTAGCCTGAAAAAAGAGTAAAATATGCCTTTAAAAGCCTGAAAAAGATTTAAAATACAGCATTAATTAGACATTCAAGGCTTCAATTTTAAAATCCTACATCAGAATGGTCCTTAATTACCTGAGTGACCCAATGGATATGTGATGTCTCCCCCAGTCTTGGAATGAAGCTGGCTAACATCAGGAATTTTTAGAATGAAAAGTGCCTTTAAAGCCTGAAAAATATTTAAAATACAGCATTAATTAGACATTCAAGCTTCAATTTTAAATCCTACATCAGAATGGTCCTGTGAAATGGATATGTATGTCTAAATAGTTTTGAATGAACAGCCATAAGAATCCATTTTTAGAGTGGCCTGAAGGAGAAAATATGCCTTTAAAAGCCTGAAATATTTAAGCCCTTAATTTTAGAATCCTTCATCAGAATGCTCTGATAATTACCTGAGAGACACACTGGATATGTGATGTCTCCCCAGTCTTGGAATGAAGCTGGCATAACATCAGGATTCCTTTTTAGAGTAGCCTGAAAAAGAGTAAAATATGCCTTTAAAAGCCTGAAAAATATTTAAAATATAGCATTAATTAGACATTCAAGCTTCAATTTTAAGATCCTTCATCAGAATGGTCCTTAATTACCTGAGTGACCCAATGGATATGTAGTGTCTAACCCAGAGTTTGAATGAACTTGGCTTAACAGTAGGAATCCACTTTAGAGTGGCCTGAAGGAGAGTTAAATATGCCTTTAACAGCCTGAAGATATGTCACTATAGCTTTACTTTTAAGCCCTTAATTTTAGAATCCTTCATCAGAATGCTCTGATATTACCTGAGAGACACACTGGATATGTGATGTCTCCCCAGTCCTGGAATGAAGCTGGCATAACATCAGGATTCCTTTTAGAGTAGCCTGAAAAAAAAGTAAAATATGCCTTTAAAAGCCTGAAAAAGATTTAAAATACAGCATTAATTAGACATTCAAGGCTTCAATTTTAAAATCCTACATCAGAATGGTCCTTAATTACCTGGTGACCCAATGGATATGTGATGTCTCCCCCAGTCTTGGATTGAAGTTGGCATAACATCAGGATTTGTTTTTAGAGTAGCCTGAAAAAGAGTAAAATATGCCTTTAAAAGCCTGAAAAATATTTAAAATACAGCATTAATTAGACATTCAAGGCTTCAATTTTAAAATCCTACATCAGAATGGTCCTTAATTACATGAGTGACCCAATGGATATGTTATGTCTCCCCAGTTTGGATTGAAGCTGGCATAACATCAGGATTTGTTTTTAGAGTGGCCTGAAAAGAGTAAAATATGCCTAAAATTCTGAAAAATATTTAAAATACAGCATTAATTAGACATTCAAGGCTTCAATTTTAAGATCCTACATCAGAATGGTCCTTAATTACCTGAGTGACCCTGGATTGTAGTGTCTAACCCAGAGTTTGAATGAACTTGGCATAACATAGGAATCCTTTAGAGTGGCCTGAAAAGAGTTAAAATATGCCTTTAAAGCCTGAAGATATGTCACATAGCTTTACTTTTCAAGCCCTTAATTTTAAAATCCTTCATCAGAATGCTCTGATATTACCTGAGAGACACACTGGATATGTGATGTCTCCCCAGTCTTGGAATGAAGCTGGCATAACATCAGGATTCCTTTTTAGAGTAGCCTGAAAAAAGAGTAAAATATGCCTTTAAAAGCCTGAAAAATATTTAAAATACAGCATTAATTAGACATTCAAGGCTTCAATTTTAAAATCCTACATCAGAATGGTCCTTAATTACCTGGTGACCCAATGGATATGTGATGTCTCCCCAGTCTTGGATTGAAGCTGGCATAACATCAGGGATTTGTTTTTAGAGTAGCCTGAAAAAGAGTAAAATATGCCTTTAAAAGCCTGAAAAATATTTAAAATACAGCATTAATTAGACATTCAAGGCTTCAATTTTAAAATCCTTACATCAGAATGGTCCTTAATTACCTGGAGTGACCCAATGGATATGTAGTGTCTAACCCAGAGTTTGAATGAACTTGGCTTAACAGTAGGAATCCACTTTAGAGTGGCCTGAAGGAGAGTTAAATATGCCTTTAACAGCCTGAAGATATGTCACTATAACTTTACTTTAAGCCCTTAATTTTAGAATCCTTCATCAGAATGTTCTGATATTACCTGACCCACACTGGATATGTGATGTCTCCCCAGTCTTGGAATGAAGCTGGCATAACATCAGGATTCCTTTTTAGAGTAGCCTGAAAAAGAGTAAAATATGCCTTTAAAAGCCTGAAAAATATTTAAAATACAGCATTAATTAGACATTCAAGGCTTCAATTTAAAATCCTACATCAGAATGGTCCTAATTACCTGAGTGACCCAATGGATATGTAGTGTCTAACCCAGAGTTTGAATGAACTTGGCTTAACAGTAGGAATCCACTTTAGAGTGGCCTGAAGGAGAGTTAAATATGCAACAGCCTGAAAATATGTCAATACAGCTTTATTTTAAGTTTTTTAGAATCCTTCATCAGAATGCTCTGATGTTACCTGAGAACACACTGGATATGTGAAAATGAAGCTGGCATTTAATTCCTTTTAGCCTGAAAAAGAAAAATATGCCTTTAAAAAGCCTTTTAAAATACAGCATTAATTAGACATTCAAGGCTTCAATTTTAAAATCCTACATCAGAATGGTCCTTAATTACCTGAGTGACCCAATGGATATGTATGTCTCCCCCAGTCTTGGATTGAAGCTGGCATAACATCAGGATTTGTTTTTTAGAGTAGCCTGAAAAAAGAGTAAAATATGCCTTTAAAAGCCTGAAAAAATATTTAAAATACAGCATTAATTAGACATTCAAGGCTTCAATTTTAAAATCCTACATCAGAATGGTCCTTAATTACCTGAGTGACCCAATGGATATGTGTGTCTCCCCAGAGTTTGAATTGAAGCTGGCTTAACAGTCTCAGGATTCCTTTTTAGGTAACCTGAAAAGAGTAAATATGCCTTTAAAAGCCTGAAAAAGATTTAAAAAATACAGCATTAATTAGACATTCAAGGCTTCAATTTTTAAAATCCTTCATCAGAATGGTCTTAATTACCTGGTGACAAATGGATATGTGATGTCTCCCCAGTCTTGAATGAACTTGGCATAACATCAGGATTCCTTTTTAGAGTAGCCTGAAAAGAGTAAAATATGCCTTTAAAAGCCTGAAAATATTTAAAATACAGCATTAATTAGACATTCAAGTCTTCAATTTTAAAATCCTACATCAGAATGGTCCTGATATTACCTGGTGACCCAATGGATATGTAAGTGTCTAACCCAGAGTTTGAATGAACTTGGCCTAACAGTAGGAATCCACTTTAGAGTAGCCTGAAAAAAGAGTTAAATATGCCTTTAACAGCCTGAAAATATTTAAAATAAGCTTACTTTTAAGCCCTTAATTTTAAATCCTTCATCAGAATGGTCTGATATTACCTGAGTGACACACTGGATATGTGATGTCTAACCCAGACTTGAATGAAGCTGGCATAACATCAGGATTCCTTTTTAGAGTAGCCTGAAAAAGAGTAAAATATGCCTTTAAAAGCCTGAAAAAGATTTAAAATATAGCATTAATTAGACATTCAAGGCTTCAATTTTAAATCCTACATCAGAATGGTCCTTAATTACCTGAGTGACCCAATGGATATGTATGTCTAACCCAGAGTTTGGATGAAGCTGGCTTAACAGTCAGGAATCCACTTTTAGAGTGGCCTGAAGGAGAGTTAAATATGCCTTTAAAAGCCTGAAAATATTTAAAATAAGCATTTTACATTTTAAGGCTTAATTTTAGAATCCTTCATCAGAATGGTCTGATTTACCTGATCCACACTGGATATGTGATGTCTCCCCCAGTCTTGGAATGAAGCTGGCATAACATCAGGATTCCTTTTTAGAGTAGCCTGAAAAAGAGTAAAATATGCCTTTAAAAAAGCCTGAAAAAAGATTTAAAATACAGCATTAATTAGACATTCAAGGCTTCATTTTAAAATCCTACATCAGAATGGTCCTTAATTACCTGAGTGACCCAATGGATATGATGTCTCCCCAGTTTTGGATTGAAGCTGGCATAACATCAGGATTTGTTTTTAGAGTAGCCTGAAAAAGAGTAAAATATGCCTTTAAAATCCTGAAAAATATTTAAAATACAGCATTAATTAGACATTCAAGTCTTCAATTTTAAGATCTACATCAGAATGGTCCTTAATTACCTGAGTGACCCAATGGATATGTAGTGTCTAACCCAGAGTTTGACTGAACCTGGCTTAACAGTAGGAATCCACTTTAGAGTGGCCTGAAGGAGAGTTAAATATGCCTTTAACAGCCTGAATATATGTCAATATACAGCTTTACTTTTAAGCCCTTAATTTTAATCCTTCATCAGAATGCTCTGATATTACTGAGAGAGACACACTGGATATGATGTCTCCCCCAGTCCCTGGAATGACTGGCATAACATCAGGATTCCTTTTTAGATAAGAAAAAGAGTAAAATATGCCTTTAAAAGCCTGAAAAAATATTTAAAATACAGCATTAATTAGACATTCAAGGCTTCAATTTTAAAATCCTACATCAGAATGGTCCTTAATTACCTGAGTGACCCAATGGATATGTAGTGTCTAACCCAAGAGCTGAATGAACTGGCTTAACAGTAGGAATCCATTTTAGAGTGGCCTGAAGGAGAGTTAAATATGCCTTTAACAGCCTGAAGATATGTCAATATAGCTTTAATTTTAAAGAAATCCTTCATCAGAATGCTCTGATGTTACCTGAGAGACACACTGGATATGTGATGTCTCCCCCAGTCTTGGAATGAAGCTGGCATAACATCAGGATTCCTTTTAGAGTAGCCTGAAAAAGAGTAAAATATGCCTTTAAAAGCCTGAAAAAGATTTAAAATACAGCATTAATTAGACATTCAAGGCTTCAATTTTAAAATCCACATCAGAATGGTCGCTTAATTACCTGAGTGACCCAATGGATATGTGATGTCCCCCAGTCTTGGATTGAAGCTGGCATATCAATTTGTTTTTAGATAGCCTGAAAAAGAGTAAAATATGCCTTTAAAGCCTGAAAAATATTTAAAATACAGCATTAATTAGACATTCAAGGCTTCAATTTTAAAATCACATCAGAATGGTCCTTAATTACCTGAGTGACCCAATGGAT
This sequence comes from Etheostoma perlongum, assembly GCA_026937815.1. Lineage (NCBI taxonomy): Eukaryota > Metazoa > Chordata > Actinopteri > Perciformes > Percidae > Etheostoma > Etheostoma perlongum. The sequence goes on along the minus strand of JAEKDQ010000804.1, from coordinate 1,507 downwards.
ATGTGTCTAACCCAGAGTTTGAATGAACCTGGCTTAACAGTAGGAATTTGTTTTTAGAGTGGCCTGAAAAAGAGTTAAATATGCCTTTAACAGCCTGAAAATATGTCAATGTGGCTTAATTAGACATTTTAAGCCCTTAATTTTTGAATCTTCATCAGAATGCTCTGATATTACCTGAGACACACTGGATATGTGGATGTCTCCCAGTCTTGGAATGAACTGGCATAACATCAGATTCCTTTTTTAGAGTAGCCTGAAAAAGAGTAAAATATGCCTTTAAAGCCTGAAAATGATTTAAAATACAGCATTAATTAGACATTCAATGCTTCAATTTTAAAATCCTACATCAGAATGGTCCCTGATTTTACTGAGTGACCCAATGGATATGTAGAAACCAGAGTTTGAATGAACTTGTCTTAACCCAGAGGGCTGAAGGAGGATAAATGCTAGAACTTTCATTTTAAGCCATAACAGAATCCTTCATCAGAATGAATGTTACCTGAAAAATCTTTAGGAATGAAGCCCACAGTCATAAGGATTCCTGAAGGAAAGAGCAAAATAGCCTTTAAAGCCTGAATATATTTAAATTGGCTCTACTTTCAAGCCCTTAATTTTAAAAATCCTACATCAGAATGGTCTTATATGGTGACCAATGGATATGTGATGTCTCCCCCAGTCTTAGTTAAGATAACATCAGGATTTGTTTTTTAGATAGCCTGAAAAAGGTAAAATATGCCTTTAAAAGCCTGAAAAAGATTTAAAATACAGCATTAATTAGACATTCAAGGCTTCAATTTTAAAATCCTACATCAGAATGGTCATAATTACATAGAGTGACCCAATGGATATGTTATGTCTCCCCCAGTCTTGGATTAAAGCTGAAGGCATAACATCAGGATTTGTTTTTAGAGTAGCCTGAAAAAAGAGTAAAAATAATTAAAAGCCCCAAATATTTAAATACAGCATTACTAGACATTCAATGCTTCAATTTTAAGATCTTACATCAGAATGGTCCTTAATTACCTGGAGTGACCCAATGGATATGTAGTGTCTAAACTCCAGAGTTTGAATGAACTTGGCTTAACAGTAAGAATCCAATTTAGAGTGGCCCTGAAGGAGAGTTAAATATGCCTTTAACAGCCTGAAGATATGTCACTATAGCTTTACTTTAAGCCCTTAATTTTAGAATCCCTTCATCAGAATGCTCTGATATTACCTGAGAGACACACACTGGATATGTGATGTCTCCCCAGTCAGATAAACTGTGTGGCATAACATCAGGATTCCTTTTAGGTAGCCTGAAAATATTTAAACCTGAAAAAGATTTGCATAAACATGATAATTAGACATTCAAGGCTTCAATTTTTAAAATCCTACATCGCAGAATGGTCATAGTACACAGTGACCCAATGGATATGTGATGTCTCACCGTTGGATTGAAGCTGGCATAAAATCAGGATTTGTTTTTAGAGTAGCCTGAAAAGAGTAAAATATTTCCTTTAAAAGC
>JAEKDQ010000803.1:0-155000 GCA_026937815.1 Etheostoma perlongum | reverse complement strand
CTATAGTATTAATGATTATATCACATTATTGTTATAATAATGATTCATTTATTAAGTATTTTGAATGTACAGTGCCTTGCGAAAAGTATTCGGCCCCCTTGAACTTTTCAACCTTTTGACACATTTCAGGCTTCAAACATAAAGATATAAAATTTTATTTTTTGTGAAGAATCACCAACACGTGGGACACAATTGTGAAGTGGAACGAAATCTATTGGATATTATAAACTTTTTAGCAAATAAAAACTGAAAAGTGGTGCGTGCAAAATTATTGGGCCCCTTTACTTTCAGTGCAGCAAACTCACTCCAGAAGTTCAGCGAGGATCTCTGAATGATCCAATGTTGTCCTAAATGACTGATGGTGATAAATAGAATCCACCTGTGTGTGATCAAGTCTCTGTATAAATGCACCTGCTCTGTGATAGTCTCAGGGTTCTGTTGAAAGCGCAGAGAGCATCATGAAGACCAAGGAACACACCAGGCAGGTCCGTAATACTGTTGTGGAGAAGTTTAAAGTCGGATTTGGATACAAAAAGATTTCCCAAGCTTTAAACATCCCAAGGAGCACTGTGCAAGCGATCATTTTGAAATGGAAGGAGTATCAGACCACTGCAAATCTACCAAGACCTGGCCGTCCCTCTAAACTTTCAGCTCAGACAAGGAGAAGACTGATCAGAGATGCAGCCAAGAGGCCCATGATCACTCTGGATGAACTGCAGAGAACTACAGCTGAGGTGGGGAGAGTCTGTCCATAGGACAACAATCAGTCGTACACTGCACAAATCTTTTCCCCACAATGCAAAAGTTTGCCACAAGATATGTTTTGGTCAGATGAAAAGCAACACAGCTCATCACCCTCAACACACCATCCCCACTGTCAAACATGGTGGTGGCAGCATCATGGTTTGGGCCTGCTTTTCTTCAGCAGGGACAGGGAAGATGGTTAAAATTGAGGGGAAGATGGATGCAGCCAAATACAGGACCATTCTGGATGAAAACCTGTTGGAGTCTGCAAAAGACCTGAAACTGGGACGGAGATTTATCTTCCAACAAGACAATGATCCCAAACATACAGCAAAATCTACAAAGGAATGGTTCACAAATAAACGTATCCAGGTGTTAGAATGGCCAAGTCAAAGTCCAGACCTGAATCCAATCGAGAATCTGTGGAAAGAGCTGAAAACTGCTGTTCACAAACGCTCCATCCAACCTCACTGAGCTCCAGCTGTTTTGCAAGGAAGAATGGGCAAGAATGTCAGTCTCGATGTGCAAAACTGATAGAGACATACCCCAAGCGACTTGCAGCTGTAATCGCAGCAAAAGGTGGCTCTACAAAGTATTAACGCAAGGGGGCCCAATCATTTAGCACACACCACAGTTCAGTTTTTTATTTGCTAAAAAGTTTAAAATATCCAATAGATTTCGTTCCACTTCACAATTGTGTCCCACTTGTTGGTGATTCTTCACAAAAAAAAAAAAATGTATATCTTTATGTTTGAAGCCTGAAATGTGTCAAAAGGTTGAAAAGTTCAAGGGGGCCGAATACTTTCGCAAGGCACTGTATTAATAAATATTAATCATATTTTTGTATTACTAACAATCTATAATTTTGTTATATTCAAGATTATATCACATTTATTAAGATAAATGAGCATAGAAATTAGTTATTAATTCATTAATTATTTGGAATTCATTAATAAATATTAATAATTTTTTTATTAATAACTATCAATAACATTTTAATGAACGATAAAATGAAATTTATTAAGATACATTTTATAATAATTAGTTATTAATTTATGAAGCATTTGGAATTTATTAATAAATAATCATATTTTTGTATTAATAACAATTGATAACTTTTTATATTTAAGATGATATTACATTTATTAAGAGAAATTAGCATAATAATTTGTTCTTAATTTATTAAGTATTTGGAATCTATTAAATATTAATCATATTTTTTATTAATAACAATCAATACATTTTTTATTAAAAATTATATTACATTTATTAAGAGAAATGAGCATAATAATCTATAGCACCAGCCCAGAACCAGCACCTGGTTAGCCTTGGTGGAAAAGACATTACTGTGTGTGTCTGTGTGTGTGCGTGTGTGTGTGTGTGTGTGTGTGTGTGTGTGTGTGTGTGTGTGTGTGTGTGTGTGTGTGTGTGTGTGTGTGTGTGTGTGTGTGTGTGTGTGTGAGAGATCAGGTCCTCTGACCCACTGTTCATAATGGGCTGCTCTAACTTTGCTTTAGTTTTCGGCTCCTAACTTTTTCTATATTTATTGTTTTCCTGTATTACCAGATCTTTATTATTCTCTGTGTTTTCCTGTTGTTTAATGCTCAAATCTCTCACTCCATTTCAATTTCTTGTCCAAATGTTTTAATGGAGAGAGAAATTTCGAGGAATACCCTGTTTATTATTATTAAATTCATTATTGTTTCACTAATTAATTTAACAACATAGACGAATAGTCATTCTTTCGTTGCATTGTACCTGTTTATTGTGTGTTTGTGTGTGTGTGTTATATTGATATATTTATCAAATATTATTCTTCAAATTACATCATATTTTAATTACTATAGTATTAATGATTATATCACATTATTGTTATAATAATGATTCATTTATTAAGTATTTTGAATGTACAGTGCCTTGCGAAAGTATTCGGCCCCTTGAACTTTTCAACCTTTTGACACATTTCAGGCTTCAAACATAAAGATATAAAATTTTATTTTTTGTGAAGAATCACCAACACGTGGGACACAATTGTGAAGTGGAACGAAATCTATTGGATATTATAAACTTTTTTAGCAAATAAAAAACTGAAAAGTGGTGCGTGCAAAATTATTCGGCCCCTTTACTTTCAGTGCAGCAAACTCACTCCAGAAGTTCAGCGAGGATCTCTGAATGATCCAATGTTGTCCTAAATGACTGATGGTGATAAATAGAATCCACCTGTGTGTGATCAAGTCTCTGTATAAATGCACCTGCTCTGTGATAGTCTCAGGGTTCTGTTGAAAGCGCAGAGAGCATCATGAAGACCAAGGAACACACCAGGCAGGTCCGTAATACTGTTGTGGAGAAGTTTAAAGTCGGATTTGGATACAAAAAGATTTCCCAAGCTTTAAACATCCCAAGGAGCACTGTGCAAGCGATCATTTTGAAATGGAAGGAGTATCAGACCACTGCAAATCTACCAAGACCTGGCCGTCCCTCTAAACTTTCAGCTCAGACAGGAGAAGACTGATCAGAGATGCAGCCAAGAGGCCCATGATCACTCTGGATGAACTGCAGAGAACTACAGCTGAGGTGGGAGAGTCTGTCCATAGGACAACAATCAGTCGTACACTGCACAAATCTGGCCTTTATGGAAGAGTGGCAAGAAGAAAGCCATTTCTCAAAGATATCCATAAAAAAGTCTAAAGTTTGCCACAAGCCACCTGGGAGACACATCAAACATGTGGAAGAAGGTGCTCTGGTCAGATGAAACCAAAATCAAACTTTCCCCACAATGCGAAAAGATATGTTTGGCGTAAAAGCAACACAGCTCATCACCTCAACACACCATCCCCCACTGTCAAACATGGTGGTGGCAGCATCATGGTTTGGGCCTGCTTTTCTTCAGCAGGGACAGGGAAGATGGTTAAAATTGAGGGGAAGATGGATGCAGCCAAATACAGGAGCATTCTGGATGAAAACCTGTTGGAGTCTGCAAAAGACCTGAAACTGGGACGGAGATTTATCTTCCAACAAGACAATGATCCCAAACATACAGCAAAATCCACAAAGGAATGGTTCACAAATAAACGTATCCAGGTGTTAGAATGGCCAAGTCAAAGTCCAGACCTGAATCCAATCGAGAATCTGTGGAAAGAGCTGAAAACTGCTGTTCACAAACGCTCTCCATCCAACCTCACTGAGCTCCAGCTGTTTTGCAAGGAAGAATGGGCAAGAATGTCAGTCTCTCGATGTGCAAAACTGATAGAGACATACCCCAAGCGACTTGCAGCTGTAATCGCAGCAAAAGGTGGCTCTACAAAAGTATTAACGCAAGGGGGCCCAATCATTTAGCACACACCACAGTTCAGTTTTTTATTTGCTAAAAAAGTTTAAAATATCCAATAGATTTCGTTCCACTTCACAATTGTGTCCCACTTGTTGGTGATTCTTCACAAAAAATAAAAAATGTATATCTTTATGTTTGAAGCCTGAAATGTGTCAAAAGGTTGAAAAGTTCAAGGGGGCCGAATACTTTCGCAAGGCACTGTATTAATAAATATTAATCATATTTTTGTATTACTAACAATCTATAATTTTGTTATATTCAAGATTATATCACATTTATTAAGATAAATGAGCATAGAAATTAGTTATTAATTCATTAATTATTTGGAATTCATTAATAAATATTAATAATTTTTTTATTAATAACTATCAATAACATTTTAATGAACGATAAAATGAAATTTATTAAGATACATTTTATAATAATTAGTTATTAATTTATGAAGCATTTGGAATTTATTAATAAATAATCATATTTTTGTATTAATAACAATTGATAACTTTTTATATTTAAGATGATATTACATTTATTAAGAGAAATTAGCATAATAATTTGTTCTTAATTTATTAAGTATTTGGAATCTATTAAATATTAATCATATTTTTTATTAATAACAATCAATACATTTTTTATTAAAAATTATATTACATTTATTAAGAGAAATGAGCATAATAATCTATAGCACCAGCCCAGAACCAGCACCTGGTTAGCCTTGGTGGAAAAGACATTACTGTGTGTGTCTGTGTGTGTGCGTGTGTGTGCGCGTGTGTGTGTGTGTGTGTGTGTGTGTGTGTGTGTGTGTGTGTGTGTGTGTGTGTGTGTGTGTGTGTGTGTGTGTGTGTGTGTGTGAGATCAGGTCCTCTGACCCACTGTTCATAATGGGCTGCTCTAACTTTGCTTTAGTTTTCGGCTCCTAACTTTTTCTATATTTATTGTTTTCCTGTATTACCAGATCTTTATTATTCTCTGTGTTTTCCTGTTGTTTAATGCTCAAATCTCTCACTCCATTTCAATTTCTTGTCCAAATGTTTTAATGGAGAGAGAAATTTCGAGGAATACCCTGTTTATTATTATTAAATTCATTATTGTTTCACTAATTAATTTAACAACATAGACGAATAGTCATTCTTTCGTTGCATTGTACCTGTTTATTGTGTGTTTGTGTGTGTGTGTTATATTGATATATTTATCAAATATTATTCTTCAAATTACATCATATTTTAATTACTATAGTATTAATGATTATATCACATTATTGTTATAATAATGATTCATTTATTAAGTATTTTGAATGTACAGTGCCTTGCGAAAGTATTCGGCCCCCTTGAACTTTTCAACCTTTTGACACATTTCAGGCTTCAAACATAAAGATATAAAATTTTATTTTTTGTGAAGAATCACCAACACGTGGGACACAATTGTGAAGTGGAACGAAATCTATTGGATATTATAAACTTTTTTAGCAAATAAAAAACTGAAAAGTGGTGCGTGCAAAATTATTCGCCCCTTTACTTTCAGTGCAGCAAACTCACTCCAGAAGTTCAGCGAGGATCTCTGAATGATCCAATGTTGTCCTAAATGACTGATGGTGATAAATAGAATCCACCTGTGTGTGATCAAGTCTCTGTATAAATGCACCTGCTCTGTGATAGTCTCAGGGTTCTGTTGAAAGCGCAGAGAGCATCATGAAGACCAAGGAACACACCAGGCAGGTCCGTAATACTGTTGTGGAGAAGTTTAAAGCTGGATTTGGATACAAAAAAGATTTCCCAAGCTTTAAACATCCCAAGGAGCACTGTGCAAGCGATCATTTTGAAATGGAAGGAGTATCAGACCACTGCAAATCTACCAAGACCTGGCCGTCCCTCTAAACTTTCAGCTTAGACCAGGAGAAGACTGATCAGAGATGCAGCCAAGAGGCCCATGATCACTCTGGATGAACTGCAGAGAACTACAGCTGAGGTGGGAGAGTCTGTCCATAGGACAACAATCAGTCGTACACTGCACAAATCTGGCCTTTATGGAAGCGTGGCAAGAAGAAAGCCATTTCTCAAAGATATCCATAAAAAAGTCTAAAGTTTGCCACAAGCCACCTGGGAGACACATCAAACATGTGGAAGAAGGTGCTCTGGTCAGATGAAACCAAAATCAAACTTTCCCCACAATGCGAAAAGATATGTTTGGCGTAAAAGCAACACAGCTCATCACCCTCAACACACCATCCCCACTGTCAAACATGGTGGTGGCAGCATCATGGTTTGGGCCTGCTTTTCTTCAGCAGGGACAGGGAAGATGGTTAAAATTGAGGGGAAGATGGATGCAGCCAAATACAGGAGCATTCTGGATGAAAACCTGTTGGAGTCTGCAAAAGACCTGAAACTGGGACGGAGATTTATCTTCCAACAAGACAATGATCCCAAACATACAGCAAAATCCACAAAGGAATGGTTCACAAATAAACGTATCCAGGTGTTAGAATGGCCAAGTCAAAGTCCAGACCTGAATCCAATCGAGAATCTGTGGAAAGAGCTGAAAACTGCTGTTCACAAACGCTCCATCCAACCTCACTGAGCTCCAGCTGTTTTGCAAGGAAGAATGGGCAAGAATGTCAGTCTCTCGATGTGCAAAACTGATAGAGACATACCCCAAGCGACTTGCAGCTGTAATCGCAGCAAAAGGTGGCTCTACAAAGTATTAACGCAAGGGGGCCCAATCATTTAGCACACACCACAGTTCAGTTTTTTATTTGCTAAAAAGTTTAAAATATCCAATAGATTTCGTTCCACTTCACAATTGTGTCCCACTTGTTGGTGATTCTTCACAAAAAATAAAAAATGTATATCTTTATGTTTGAAGCCTGAAATGTGTCAAAAGGTTGAAAAGTTCAAGGGGGCCGAATACTTTCAAGAAGGCACTGTATTAATAAATATTAATCATATTTTTGTATTACTAACAATCTATAATTTTGTTATATTCAAGATTATATCACATTTATTAAGATAAATGAGCATAGAAATTAGTTATTAATTCATTAATTATTTGGAATTCATTAATAAATATTAATAATTGTTTTATTAATAACTATCAATAACATTTTAATGAACGATAATATTAAATTTATTAAGATACATTTTATAATAATTAGTTATTAATTTATGAAGCATTTGGAATTTATTAATAAATAGTAATCATATTTTTGTATTAATAACAATTGATAACTTTTTATATTTAAGATGATATTACATTTATTAAGAGAAATTAGCATAATAATTTGTTCTTAATTTATTAAGTATTTGGAATCTATTAAATATTAATCATATTTTTATTAATAACAATCAATACATTTTTTATTAAAGATTATATTACATTTATTAAGAGAAATGAGCATAATAATCAGTTATTTATTTATGAAGTATTTTGAATTTATTAATAAATATTAATCATAATTTTATTATTAATGATTGATGTAAAGGTATCAACACTTTACTTTGTATCCCTTTATTGGATCCAGGGCAAAATTGTCTGACTTTGAAGCCTCTACAAGTAAAACCTTTAAAACATCATTACATAGTACATAGTAGCCTACATCATTCGAAATTGTTCCAACTGGCTGTGAAAATCATGTACAACACTGTGCATTACCCCTTGCTTCTCACGTCACCTTCACCTGTGCCTTGTTTTTTTTTTTTTTTTGTAGGCACTAGTTGTGCCTCTGACTATGGAGTTTAACAGTTGACTGTCAGTGTTAAAACTAAGAATGAAATGAACAAAATATGTGCATATTGCAAAACAGTGTACACTTTGTCCTTCAGTGTACCGAAGCTGTCTACTCTCCTACTACCACAGAATCAGGAGGTGATCACAGCACACTGGCATCATTGTAAAGGTAAGACTGTAATCTTCCCTGTGTTGTCTCTGTGTAACACATTTAACATGTCTCTCCAATTGTAATAGAAAGTTGGCTTGTAGCTACCCACTGAACCTTGAAAGTCTACAAGCTTGCCTTTGTATCCATCCATACAGACCTCGGGCACGCCAATATCCAGAGAGAGTTTAACATTGAAATAATAAACAGGTCCTGTAGGATGTGTCTCCAGTCGTAGACTATGAGAGTTGCACATCTGGGCAATGGCAGCAGACTGGTTGAATAGGAGACAGAGAATACATCGAGATGGCTCAACCTGTTGCACCACTCCGGTTTTGGTTTGGCATGAGACAAAGCATTCGTATGCGACTGGGGTGAGATCAGAGAGGGAAGCGGCTTGGGGTCATGCAGAGGGTTCAAAAGCATGCCCTTGCAACAGTCCTCATTGGCACACACGGGCAGATTGTGATCATTGAGCATCTTGCTCAGCAGTGATCTGTCAAACACGTTTCGAGCAAGAGCCCTACCTGCTATAGCGCGTTCAGCAACCGATGCTAGCAGAGGACGTGGGTTCTTTGCCAACAGCTGCATCAAGGTAAGCACGGGAGTGCAGCTGGTGCACATGGGGTTTCTGGCGCAACTGGACGTACAGGTGCACACTTGAGGGGTGTAGCACTCAGGGAATAGGGTTCTGATGTCTGATGTGGACAAGTGTCTGCTATGTGACACCTTGTTGAAGACCCGTGATCTCATGGCATCCCTGTAACCGGCAATCGTGGCCTCAGCATACAGGCTCGGCGTATTGATCTCTGTGTCCCTACACGGATCATTGTCCTCATCCCACCGATACAGGGTACGGATCTCACGCCTGGACCTTCGAGTCAAGTCCCTTGAGCATTTCAAACATTGAGAGCACTGATTTCGTAGTTCAGAGCAACACCTAGTGCACAGCCAGTCACAGCAAAGTCTCTCCTTTGCACCTTTCGAAGCACGCACAGACTGTGCATATGAATCCTGACAGGGTTGGGCACTTTGAGAAGTGAGGCTCGCTCAAGTGCCAGTCCGGGTTGTTTTTGAAGCAGGTAGGACACACTCTCACATTACACTGACAGCGGAGTTTAATCCCCGCCCTATGTTTGTTTTTGCTGCTTTTAACCAAGGTGACCAGGCACACAAAACATTTTGAAGTGGACGATAGGAGACGCGTTGGTTGCTCCCGGTCCCAATGTCTCTGTAAGTGACAGTCGACACTCTCCTGTAAAGATTTGTTCCTTTGCGGACCGCTCCCACCAGGGTTTCTTGGCGTTTACTGTCACAATCTCTCAGCAGGCCCTCAGGAACTGTGCCAGTGAAAGTTAGGCTGATGTCATCAATGGATCCTGGTGTTTTGTGCTGCGCGTTGTTCAAGGCGCTAACTCTGGACCCTGTCCCTGTGATAGCAGGCACATTATACATTCCCGGAGCGGAGGGTTTCAAGTTGAGTGATCTCAATGAACTAGTGAAGCCTTGCCCAGCTCACAGATACAACTTTGGACACGCAGTGAGGACACTGCATCAGCACGCGTTGAAGAGTACTCGGTGCTCATGTGAGTCAGTGTCTTGTTCGAAGCTGCAGAAGGAGTCCTCGGAAGAACAGAACGTCACCCCTTTTGTACCCAACGCCACAGGGAATACCCGTATGTTACAGAGCGGGAAACTGTCGAAGAATGCAGGGTGGGTTGGATCTAGCACGACCCTTTGGGCCTACGAAATTGACAATGTGGTAATGGCATACAGGTGGCTGATGCAGAATCGAAGCCTAAAATACCCCCAAGTGCTGTGGCGCCGTACTTGTTTATCAACTTGAGAAGTCTCAATGTCTCCCTCCAGGTTTGTATGTATACAGGACTCGCCCGCGTCACTTCGGTTGCACAGTGGAGAACCCTTGACGGTTGTGGAACAGTTCAACTTTAATGTTCACCCAAAGAAGTTCAGTAGAGGGCAAAGGCTGCCCAGCGACATTACGATTGCCATGTTCCCTGGTCATGATCATTTAAGTGTCCTGTACATAATAAACCGCAATCTCGTCTTGTTCCCACGGGAGTACGGGAACAGAATGTACGGAGAGGCAAGAGCCTTGGATCTTATAGAGACCTGCTCAATGTCAACCGCATGTGAGTATCACGAGGTAGCCATGCGGACAGAGCGGATATGTGTGATAGATCTACGATGGAAGGGATTCAACACTATGACCGCTTGCATCAACGCTATCCCCAAACTGCGGGGACTGCAAGCTGTCCTGTGGTCAAACCACAGCACCAACGTCCAGGAAATTGAATGTAATGTGTTGATGTGGCTCTTCGGCCACTTAAATGAACTACCAAGAGAAGTGCAGATGGTAGACCACGGACAAGAAATACATGGAGTTAAGTACATACTCATGGACATGGACACATGTGATGTGGATCTACCCGTGCCTCCTAGTAGGGCTGAATCTTTCTTCATACACACATATTTTATGGGAGATCTGAATCTTGCAACTAGCACGATCGGCCGGGTGCCAGAAAACATGAGTAGAATGGGCTCTCCGTGTCCAAACTCATCTGCCTTTAGTTTCTGGTTTTCTTTAGCCAGTCTGGGATGCTACCAACCAACACCGTTTAGCTGCGGGGTCAAGCACGGGCGTGCCTCAGCTATCACCGATGGGCTCAAGGCGTCCTTGTTAGAATGGACTCTCAAGCAAGATGGAAGTAGTTGCCTTGCAATTGCAGTGCAGCATACCCTGTACTATCACGCCAAGGACATGAAATACAAGACGATGATAACGCACACTGTCAGGGACAATGATACATCACTGCAAATTTTCAGACTTTGACGGTATGAAGACTCTACACCAGAGGTGTCCAAAGTGTTTTTTACATTCAATAGTCAGGTAGAAGTGTGTACACTAGGGGTTAAAAAGACTTTTGTAGAAGTATAATCTCAAGCTTTTTACTGGAGTGCATATGAAAATCTCTGTTCTACCACTAATCGCTATCTCACCTCTTTTTTTTTTTTTTTTTTAATTTAGTATGAAATGGAGCCCCGGGATGAAGTGGTTAAGTGGAAGACTGTTGCAGCAGCTGTCTACAACGGAGCTCTCGAAGGTGTTGGTCATGGTAGAATGTTTGGCTGCACAGATGATATCATACAATACTTGTACACATACAAGAACAAAAACCTGACACCAGGCTCAGACACAAACTTCTTCTACCACCCTGAGAAGCAAATTCATGGTCCCGTGACACTCAACATGTTCTTTGCTGGCAACAGCGGGTCTTGCGTCTTGTGCTGGAATATAACAATTACAGCGACCAGTGGTAATTTTAGGGCTGAGGCCACTGCCAGGAGGATGGCTCCGAGAAATATCTGGAAGCGCTTGGAGCACCTGGCTGTTTTGCACACGCCTTACTTTGTAATGCTGTTTGTCGAACTTGCGCAGAAAAAAAAAAGATATGTGTTTCACAAGACTGCAACTGCCAGACACAGTATGGCCAGCTACATGTTTGCACAACTCCAAAATGACAACAACAGATTTGACCAAGGAGACACACCGGAGAGGTTTCTAAAGCTATGGTGGCGAGTGCAAGATAGAAGAAGTTCCAGGACACTGACCGTTTCCATCCCGTGGTATCTTGAGTTGCAAACCGATGACGATAATAACAGATGGAACGTAAGGAATGAATGACTCATTTGTTGGCAGAAAACCTGAACCGTTGTACACATTCCTAAAGAAACAATGTCTATGCCACGAAATAAGTCACACTTCCGCATGCTCTGATGATGTGGATGTGACAACAAAGATAAGCACACTGCGTAGGGGTCATGTTTCTACATTTTCATTGAGGGTTATGCTCCCCAAGAGATACATTGAAGATATTCTACATTCAGCTGTAGAGGCTTACAAAGACAGACAAGTCACATGCGGGGCCTGGAGTCTTGCAGCCCAGAGGATGGATTGTGAACACATGGCCTGTAGCAAAATGTTGGCACCAAGGCTCGATTGTCTGGTGTTTGAGGCCGCGAACAAGGTCAATAAGGACACATCTGTGATGATGCACTTGGTGACAACTCTGGCTTGTCAATGGCAGACCTTGGAGTCTTGGATGGCAAACCTGCGAGTCGGTACTATAAACACGGAGAGTCACACTTCACACAACAACAAGGTCCTCTTAGGTGTAATGGGCTCTCTCAGAGACACGTGTCTGGCAAACAAGAGACCTCCCAGACACTTATATGCAAAGCAGAAACTAGCCACAGCCTTCTTTGTACACTGTAAGACTGGAGATGTGCTATCTCTATTACCATTTGTGTCTTTGTCCAGGATGTACATATCTTCCAATGATGAACAGGATGAAACACGTTTCCGCAAAGCGTGTGCAACTCTGGCAATCTATATATTGTGCTCACACGAGGTGAGTGGCAATATCTCTGAAAAACAAGAGAAGCTCAAGCAATGGTGGGAATGTGAAGAACCCAACCCAGGACCTGGGTCAGGTGAGAGTTTAAACCTGCGAGACAGGGTCTTGCTAGATGTTTGGATGTTTTGCAGGACAGGGTTGGTTAACGCCGAAAAATGGGCTACACTGAGACCAAATACAGCCGGATGTAGGAACATGAGGGAGGTTGACGTGTCTGACGTGTGGGTTGGGTGAGGATTCAAGACCACACAAAGCTCTTGAGTGTAGGCTTTTAGATCTGGGATTCAAGAAACCATTAAGTGTCAGCGTGATAGAATTGCTGAAGGAATGTGAAGCGTCCGTGTTTCGTAACAGTGAAGGATTCACTATTACTAACCTAGAGGTCCACCAGAGACTGGTCAACACTGTGACAGTCACCACCACCACCGCCACCACCGCCACACAGCACACAGTTTCAACGCCTGCAGATAGAAACACAAGTTCGACGGGTGGTAGGTGTGTAAGCAAGTGTGCCAAAAATGCATGCTTCACTGGAAATAGATGTGTCATTGATGCATGTTTGGCAAACGTTGGCAGATCGCAGTCATTTCAAACATTGGGGAACTTGGAAGATATAGGGGTGTTCCTTGATAACAGAGAGACTTCTCAGGGTGTAAACACTTCCAGGACACAGACTGACGAAACCCAACACAAGGATCTACTCCATGCACAGTGGCTCAGATTGGATTGGTGCACTGTTTCATCTGTATAAGGATCGCTTCAATGATGCTGAGTATCTCCTAAGATGCATAGCAGAATCAGCAGACAATGTGAACAATCGCAGTGGACACTGCCCCCCCGCAGTGGCCACAGCCCCAGCCTCTGGGTTCTCAGCCACTCAACCAGGTTGTCAAAGTAACTGACCCAAAAATGCTACAATTAAACCTGTCTGGCATTCAGCTACCAAGCCTCGATTGGGGACAGGGTGGATCAGTGGCAGGACCTGTAATTGGACCTGTGGCGATAGTGGGACCTGTGCACACAAATGGGGAGGTGACTCTTGGGCCGCCTAATACCTTATTGACACGAAAACGTAATTGGAAAACAAGAGGTTTAAGTAGCAAAGAACTGATGGAAAGTGATTATCAACCCTTCCAGGCTATTGTGTATGAAATATGTGACGCTATCGTCAGGAGTAACGGTAGTACTATACTTCTTAGTAGCCCCGAAGAGTTCGGACCCATAACCAATCCTTATACGGGTTTGAGCAGGCCAATAGACAAGGCATGGGACATACCACACAACATATGTCTTGTTCTACCAACAGTAGGTTGCCGCAAGAGTACATGGCATGTCGGGATTGAAATCTGTGTCAAGGGCAAGATCATACCAGGCGAACTAGTCTACCCTGAGTACTTTGACCACAACCGAAAGGTGCCCTGCAATACGCTGAGCTACCAGTCCTCTATACAAACGTATCGAACGGTGAATCTGGCGAAGCCTCCCTGTGATGGTTTCAAACATGTTGAGTTGATAGCCAATGAGATACCTGTTTTGAAAAGAAGTGACACAATCAAGCTCCTTATGGTCAGAAGTGACAAACCAAAGTGTCTGGGATTGGTTAACACCATACAGAATGTGCCTGGGTTGTTGGTGCACAGGATTTTCTATAAGGATGTCAAGATTATAGAAGACATCTTGGACATGCACACATGTCTGCAAGTGCATCCATTCATACCCAGGACGTTCGCTGTGCACCTTATGGAAAACCCGTACAAAAGGTCTGGTGTAAGTATTTTTGTAGGTGAGACTGTAGGAGACTGGAATTTGAGCTGCTTGCACGAAATGCAGTTTGCAGACCATGAAAAAGCCACCCTAGCCTACCACGTCTTACAATGCCTCCTACGAGCCCAGGTGTTAGCACTCAGAATTCTGGGGTTCACTATGAAGTGGCTACAACCGGCGAGGATTTGGAGATGGAAAACTGGATTCAGAGTTGACTTCATCGGGTGTCTGGTGGACACATTGCACATGTGGAACAGTGTCGATTCCCCCCCCAAAGCGGCTCAGGTGCCATACTCAGGACACTGGACCAGCTGGGGTTGCTTAGTTTTTGCCACGCCATGTGATGTTACCTTTAAATGAGGCTCGGGTGAGTGACACAGAAGAAGCACTCCACGTTGTATACAACGGGTGCCAATACACAGAGCTAGAGACTTCGGTGCACAGCAACCTGGTGGAGACCATGCTAGGCTCTGATCGGTATGAAAACATCACACTGGACACCAGGAGCTTTATCCTCGAGCCCTACGGGCCATTCAACATACAGATTCACCACCAGTTCTTCCAGTGGAACAGAGCCATTGTAGTGGAGCCCATTCTTGATACGACTCATCCAGCCCTGGCTCAGGTGATAGCTCCCCAACGTAAAGTACAGAGAGCGAAGAGAAAGCCAAATTCGGGCAGCTTTGGCCATGAAAAACGCGCCTCAGGATCTGTGCACAAGACACCTGTAATGGCTACCGGGAGTCTTGAGCAGTGCACGAGTGAAGAAGATGTCGATCGAGACATTCACACATTCTAGTAATGCATATCAACTTTGGAAATACAAAACGGTATATTTGTTATTGCCTGTGTGAATGTCCCTTGTTGTTTATGTGGTCTTTCATGGTTAGAAATGCATTTACTTTTTGATTGCCTCAGTTGTATATTTAGTGGACATTAAAGACACTTCAAGCTTGTATCTCAGTTTGTTTTTATTTGTACAGAAATCACATATGCACATTCTCACAATGTCACAGGCTTATACTCATCACTGGTTCAAAATGACACTTTGTGAAAAGAAAATGACTATGACCTGGGTGGTAAATTGGAAATGAGCATTTTTGTGATCATCACGCATTGACTTTTGTTTTCACAGTCTCACAGGGGACCCCTAATCCACTGTGGTCTGAATGGTACACACGCCGCTTACATTCCACACCAAGCCTCTTGCATAGAAATAATTTGAGTCCAACTGAAATAGGGTAAAAGTTTAGCGTTCTAGTGGTCTCACTATACTGTAACTCCATTCTTTTTGGCCTTCCTCAAAAATCCCTCCATAAACTTCACCTTCTTCAGAACTCAGCAGCTCGTGTCATCATATAACCGCTGTTCTTCAGCAGCTCCATTGGCTTCCAGTTCAATTCAGAATACAATTAAAAAATCCTTCTCTATACTTTCAAAGCCATCCATAACCTTGCTCCTCCATATCTATCAGAACTCCTTCACATTGCCGTCTCCTCCCGCTCCCTCAGATCCTCCTCCTCTATCCACCTCACTGTACCCTCAGCTCGACTTGTCACCATGGGGACCAGAGCCTTCAGCCGCTCTGCTCCCCAGCTCTGGAGCTCACTCCCACCTGACCTCCGCAATATCGACTCTCTCCCCCTGTTCAAAACTAGACTCAAAACCCATCTGTTCCAGCTTGCTTATTTGTAAATACACTGTCCCTGTAATTTTTGTTTAGCCTTGTTTTGTTTTGTTTTGCTTTATTTTGGTATAACTCTTTTCACTATTTTGTTCCCTGTATCTCCCCTTTTTGTCTGTAAAGCAACCTTGAGTGATGAGAAAGGCGCTGTTAAATAAAATGTATTATTATTATTATTATTATTATTATTATTACTAACCAATTCAATGTCAGAATCCTCAACATCCCTGGACCTTAGCTTAGTGCGCACCTTGAGTGTGTCAGTAAACCTAGTATGTGACATTGTAAAACGCTATACAATGTCAAACCAATGTGCATCCATTAGTATCAAATATCTAAAGGAGTTGCGGGAGTTACTGCTCCTTGTCTTCTATTTTCATCGTCTCCCCCCTGGGTGAGCACTTTTAGACCAGTGTGTGATTGGAGGTGATTTTTAAAACACCCCCTTTGGAAGGCAGGTTTCAACATCGCGCAGATTTCTCGTTAACCCTTGTATTGTCCTTAGTGTCATCCTTGTTCAATGTCATCTTTCTACTACCCTTGACGCCTCAGCCTTGCCATTTGGGTCCCAGGGACCCGTGTGTGAGTGTGTTTGTGTGTGTCTATGTGTGTGGCTGTGTGTCTATGTGTGTGTGTGGCTGTGTGTGTGTCTGCTGGGTGTGTGGCTGTGTGTCTATGTGTGTGTGTCTGCTGTGTGTGTGTCTATGTGTGTGTCTGCTGGGTGTGTGTGTGTGTGTGTGTGTGTCTATGTGTGTGGCTGTGTGTGTGTGTCTGCTGTGTGTATGTGTGTGTGTGTGTGTGTGTGTGTGTGTGTGTGTGTGTGTGTGTGTGTGTGTGTGTGTGTGTGGCTGCTGGGTGTGTGTGTGTGCGGCTGTGTGTCTGCTGTGTGTGTGTGTGTCTGATGTGTGTGTGTGTCTGCTGTGTGTGTGTGGCTGTGTGTCTGCTGTGTGTGTGTCTGCTGTGTGTCTATGTGTGTGTGTCTGTGTCCTACGGGCAAACACAGTTGGCACAATAGTAGGCCCGCGTGCAACTCCCGCAGATGTATCTCTTGCAGCTACCGCACACAATGTGTGATTTGCGGTCCTTTCTCTGGACAGAGCTGACACCGCTTCCTTTTGCTCTGCACCCTCGGTGTGGCCGGTTCAGAATCCCCGTCTTCCTCTAGGCCCCTTGTGACCGTGCCACCGGGCGCCGCCACACCTCCTCGCCGTGACGACGGCTTTGACAAGCGCGGGCGGACGCCCCGTGCGAGGCAGACGGCGGCGTCTCGATGAGCGGATTCACAAGCGCCCTTCCCAACTGCTCGAGGAACACCCTCCTCTTGTTGAGCTTGCCGCGCATCCACTGGGCCTGAGCTGTCGCCACAGCACAAAGGCGTTGTAGGCGGACACGTCGAGGATGTTGTGGAACAGGGCGAGGGCCAGCGGGCCGTCTTCCTGCGGCAGCTGTACGTGCCCACAAGCTTGTCCAGGGTGTCCACGCCGCCCTTGGTGTGGTTGTAGTGGAGGATGATGTCGGGTTTGGCTTGCCTGCCGGGCGCCGACGCCACAGCCCCCCCGTGTGGAGCGTGCTCAACAGCACCACGTTCCTGTGCCTCTTGGGCACGTAGGACACCAGAGTGGCGACGGGCGTGAAGGCAAACTTGGACGAGAAGACCGCCGGCCCTTTGTGGCGAGCAACGCCGGGCGGCAGCTCGGGCTTGTTTTTGCGCATCGTGCCCACCAGGGTGAGGCGTCGATCGTCGTCGAGCAGCCGCTGGGCCAGCGCGTAGGAGGTGAAAAAAGTTGTCGCACGTCACGTTACGAGGGCCCCTCAGGCCCTCGGTCACGTCCCAGCACCACGCTGGCGCCCAGATTCCTCTCGGGCGTGCCGCTGACAGACTTGCCCGTGTAGAGTTGCATGTGCCACGCGTAGCTGGAGCCGGGCGTCGCAGGCCACCCACGACTTGAGTCCGCACCGGGCGGGTTTGCTTGGCATGTACTGTCGAAAAGCACATCGACCTTGTGGAAGTGGCGTGTCACAACAAGAAGATGGAACACGATGGAACGAGATGGAGGAGGAAAAAAAAAGAAAAAAAAGAAATGAACACACATACACACATACACACACACACACACACACACACACACACACACACACACACACACACACAAAGACAATTGTACGGCAATGGTAGAAAAAAACAACAACAACAAAGCAACAAATACAACACCTCGAAAGGGCACCAGCTGTTCGTCCACCGTCACGCCGGGCGCCTGGGTTGTAGAGGCGAGGCAGCTGCCTCGGCCCACTGCCCCACACCTCTCGTGCGGCAGCCAGTTTGTCCGAGGCTCGTCGGGCAGCTCTCGACTCGCGGTCGTCGAATCGCAACAGTCTAGAGTACGCGTGGAACTGCTTGATTGGCATCGTGGCGCGGAAAATGGCCCTGCCGCTCTCCTCGTGCCACAGGCTCTCCAAGGCCTCGTTGGGGACCGGTACACGCCCGCGAGGAGCAGCAGCCCGAGGTAGGCTCGCAGGTCCGTGACGTCCATCGCTTCCACTTGCTTTCCACGGCTGTGGCATATCTCCTTTGACCCTCAAGGTTCGTGGCGGCCACAACCATGTCTTCGATTTGCCGCGTGACAAACAGGCCAAACGCAGAGACTATGTCGTGGACGTGTTCCGCGGCATAGTCTGTGGGTCCCGCAGCATCAGCATCAGCAGCAAAAGCAGCAGCAGCAGCGTCGTGTGTCGTGTGCTCTTCTCGGTCGGGTTTGTCCTTTTCGGTGGCGTGGCGATGCGGTCTAAGGCACCTGGGATGACATGTTTTCGAGGACCATTTGATTTTGCCATCTTTTGACACAAACGTTTCCTCATCCTGCTCGTCCTCCTCTGGCCCCTCGTCTTCACTACCCTCTTCTTCTTCTTCTTCTTCTTCTTCTTCTTCTTCTTCTTCGTCTTCGTCTTCTTCTGCATCTACTTCTTCTACTTCTTCTTCTTCGTCTTCTTCTACATATACTTCTTCGTCTTCTTCTTTGTCTTCTTCTTCTTCTTCTTCTTCTTCTTCTTCTTCTTCGGCCCTTACATGTCCACCCTCTTCTTCTTCTTCTTCTTCTTCTTCTTCTTCTTCTTCTTCTTCATTTACTTGTTCTCCTCCTTTGTCTTGGCCTTGGTCATCGCTTTTTTAAATTGTCGTCGTCGTCGTAGCAGCAGCGGTAGTCTTTTTTTTCTCTGCTGTGGTCGTGCATGTGTTGGTCCTCTTGTGACGCACACCCGCCGCCAGCCCGGTCAGCGTCGTTGTGTTTGTGTTCCCGGCGGGCCTCTTGTACTTTTTCTCCCTGTTGTACCTTGGCCTCAGCGGGGGCATTGCGGGCGGCGGCGGCGGCGGCGGCCCACGATAATCCGATGCAGCTTCAACTCCAGAGTCAAACGACGGGCCATACTGCCGTTGCCCTCCCCCAGGCTGTGCCGAGGCCACGTGCAAAAAGTGCACAGGTCCGAAACAAGATGACGTAAAAAAGAAAATGACAACAACAAGAAGACAAATGTGTCTACAGTGTATACTGTGTGTGTGTGTCTTGTATGTATGTGTGTCTAATAGAAATAATAAGTAGACCAATATCAAGCCTTTGTTTGTTTGTTTGTTTGTTTTTCATTTAACCTCCCTTTCCACTCGCCTTTGCCTTTCCTGTTTTTTACTACAACTACAAGCCACTGGCCAGAATGCTGTCGGGTCTCTGGGACCCCGGGGGAAGAATGCTGTCGGCTCTCTGAGACCCGGGGGGGCAGAATGCTGTCGGCTCTCTGAGACCCGGGGGCAGAATGCTGTCGGGTCTCTGAGACCCGGGGGGCAGAATGCTGTCGGGTCTCTGAGACCCGGGGGGCAGAATGTTGTCGGGTCTCTGAGACCCGGGGGGGCAGAATGTTGTCGGCTCTCTGAGAACCGGGGACAGAAGAATGCTGTCGGCTCTCTGAGACCCGGGGGCAGAATGCTGTCGGGTCTCTGAGACCCGGGGGGGCAGAATGCTGTCGGGTCTCTGAGACCCGGGGGGCAGAAGAATCCTGTCGGGTCTCTGAGACCCGGGGGCAGAGAATCCTGTCGAGTCTCTGAGACCCCGGGGGGGCAGAAGAATGCTGTCGGGTCTCTGAGACCCCTGGGCAGAATGCTGTCGGGTCTCTGAGACCCCTGGGCAGAATGCTGTCGGGTCTCTGAGACCCGGGGGCAGAAGAATCCTGTCGGGTCTCTGAGACCCGGGGGCAGAAGAATCCTGTCGGGTCTCTGAGACCCCGGGGGGGCAGAAGAATGCTGTCGGGTCTCTGAGACCCCTGGGCAGAATGCTGTCGGGTCTCTGAGACCCCTGGGCAGAATGCTGTCGGGTCTCTGAGACCCCGGGGCAGAAGAATGCTGTCGGGTCTCTGAGACCCCGGGGCAGAAGAATGCTGTCGGGTCTCTGAGACCCCGGGGGGCAGAATGCTGTCGGGGCAGAACGCTGTCGGGTCTCTGAGACCCCGGGCAGAAGAATGCTGTCGGGTCTCTGAGACCCCCGGGGGACAGAGGGCAGAATGCTGTCGGGTCTCTGAGACCCCGGGGCAGAAGAATGCTGTCGGGTCTCTGAGACCCCCGGGGGACAGAGGGCAGAATCTGACCGAGTCGGGTCCCAGGGACCCAAAGGACAACACTATGGGTAAAACTGCACGGGTCCCCGTGACCCAAAGGACAACACAAGGGTTAAGTCAATGACAGATCGGAGCTGCATTTCCGTGATGAAAAATTGCTAAAATTCTGTTTTACGTGGCTCGTTGGTCTAGGGGTATGATTCTCGCTTAGGGTGCGAGAGGTCCCGGTTCAAATCCCGACGAGCCCAAAGGACAAAACGTGATTAATACCACAATTGAACATTTAAAGTCCAGTGTAAAATCAACTCCATCCAAATAAATGACAGCAGGTGTATGTGTTTGCGTACAATATTGGGCAATAATGCTGATATTCAGTTTCTAAATAAATCCAAAAACTGAAGACTTTGTTCCCAGCATTCAACTTGTGATTGGTCCTTGACGCTAGCCTTGGAAGGACCTGGGGTCCCGTAACAAGATTAGTAGGAAGTGTAGTAGAGCATTTTGGCAACTTTGCATAGCCTACTTCAACTGCAGTAAACAGAAGAACTGGGAAAAATATGAGGAACAAATGAGCAGGACATGACCCATTGCCATTCTGTTGTTTTTTTCCTAAACCCAACCTTCCCATTGTTGTCCCATGTCCCGTTATTGCTTTCCTAAACCCAACCATCCCGTTGTTGTCCTGCGTGTCATGGAAAGGTATGGCCACCCACAAGCCTTTCCTTACCTTAAAGCGGTCCTGTTCGTTTCACGGAATTCCGTGAAATGATCACAAACTGTTCACACCCAACCATTTGGTGGTGGCACAGAATGTGTGAAAATTCTGTGTGGCCACCACGGAAAACAATGCAAAGTGATTTCAATGAAAAGATGACGTAGCATTAGGAGCCACTGCGAGTAGTATGAAAAGCCAAAAATCCGCAAAGGGAGGTTGGTTGGAGTGTTGGACGGGTCAAACAGAGAAGACCCAGTAGAGCGTGACCGTGTCCGCCAATCACGCTCCCCTAAGCCCAACCGTAACCATCCTGTTGTTATTTTCCTAAACCCAACCTTCCCATTGTTGTCCCATGTCCCGTTATTGCTTTCCTAAACCCAACCGTTTTTGATTTCCTAAACCCAACCGTTTATTGTTTTCCTAAACCCAACCGTCCCATTGTCCCATCCTTACCTCAAAGGGGTCGTGTTCATTTCCCAGGGTCAAAGGGGTCGTGTTCATTTCACGGAATTAATGATCACAAATTGTTAACCACGCACTACGTGGTGGTGGCACAGAATGTGTGAAAATTCTGTGTGGTCACCAAGGAAAACAATGCCAATGTAAAGTCACTAAGAAATGACGTACTAAACCCAACCATTTTTGACGGACAAATTCAAGTTTGAATCTTAGTAAGAGGTTTTGCGTCAAAAAGTATTCTGTTGTCCAATGTAATTAGAAAGCTGAATCTGGCAAGGGAGTCATAGAAAGACCCCATGTAAACTACTTAACCATTGCCTTTTAAGTCAATGACAGATCGGAGCTGCATGCTTCTGCAAACAGAAGAACTGGGAAAAATATGAGGAACAAATGAGCAGGACATGACCCGTTGCCGTGATGAAAAATTGCTAAAATTCTGTTTTACGTGGCTCGTTGGTCTAGGGGTATGATTCTCGCTTTGGGTGCGAGAGGTCCGGTTCAAATCCCGGACGAGCCCAAAGGACAAAACGTGATTAATACCACAATTGAACATTTAAAGTCCAGTGTAAAATCAACTCCATCCAAATAAATGACAGCAGGTGTATGTGTTTGCGTACAATATTGGGCAATAATGCTGATATTCAGTTTCTAAATAAATCCAAAAACTGAAGACTTTGTTCCCAGCATTCAACTTGTGATTGGTCCTTGACGCTAGCCTTGGAAGGACCTGGGGTCCCCCTAACAAGATTAGTAGGAAGTGTAGTAGAGCATTTTGGCAACTTTGCATAGCCTGCTTCAACTGCAGTAAACAGAAGAACTGGGAAAAATATGAGGAACAAATGAGCAGGACATGACCCATTGCCATTCTGTTGTTTTTTTCCTAAACCCAACCTTCCCATTGTTGTCCCATGTCCCGTTATTGCTTTCCTAAACCCAACCATCCCGTTGTTGTCCTGCGTGTCATGGAAAGGTATGGCCACCCACAAGCCTTTCCTTACCTTAAAGCGGTCCTGTTCGTTTCACGGAATTCCGTGAAATGATCACAAACTGTTCACACCCAACCATTTTGGTGGTGGCACAGAATGTTTGAAAATTCTAAGTGGCCACCACGGAAAACAATGCAAAGTGATTTCAATGAAAAGATGACGTAGCATTAGGAGCCACTGCAGTAGTATGAAAAGCCAAAAAATCCGCAAAGGGAGGTTGGTTGGAGTGTTGGACGGGTCAAACAGAGAAGACCCAGTAGAGCGTGACCGTGTCCGCCAATCACGTTCCCTAAGCCCAACCGTAACCATCCTGTTGTTATTTTCCTAAACCCAACCTTCCCATTGTTGTCCCATGTCCCGTTATTGCTTTCCTAAACCCAACCGTTTTTTGATTTCCTAAACCCAACCGTTTATTGTTTTCCTAAACCCAACCGTCCCATTGTCCCATCCTTACCTCAAAGGGGTCGTGTTCATTTCCCAGGGTCAAAGGGGTCGTGTTCATTTCACGGAATTAATGATCACACAAATTGTTAACCACGCACTACGTGGTGGTGGCACAGAATGTGTGAAAATTCTGTGTGGTCACCAAGGAAAACAATGCCAATGTAAAGTCACTAAGAAATGACGTACTAAACCCAACCATTTTTGACGGACAAATTCAAGTTTGAATCTTAGTAAGAGGTTTTGCGTCAAAAGTATTCTGTTGTCCAATGTAATTAGAAAGCTGAATCTGGCAGGGGAGTCATAGAAAGACCCCATGTAAACTACTTAACCATTGCCTTTTAAGTCAATGACAGATCGGAGCTGCATTTCCGTGATGAAAAATTGCTAAAATTCTGTTTTACGTGGCTCGTTGGTCTAGGGGTATGATTCTCGCTTAGGGTGCGAGAGGTCCCGGGTTCAAATCCCGGACGAGCCCAAAGGACAAAACGTGATTAATACCACAATTGAACATTTAAAGTCCAGTGTAAAATCAACTCCATCCAAATAAATGACAGCAGGTGTATGTGTTTGCGTACAATATTGGGCAATAATGCTGATATTCAGTTTCTAAATAAATCCAAAAACTGAAGACTTTGTTCCCAGCATTCAACTTGTGATTGGTCCTTGACGCTTAGCCTTGGAAGGACCTGGGGTCCCGTAACAAGATTAGTAGGAAGTGTAGTAGAGCATTTTGGCAACTTTGCATAGCCTGCTTCAACTGCAGTAAACAGAAGAACTGGGAAAAATATGAGGAACAAATGAGCAGGACATGACCCATTGCCATTCTGTTGTTTTTTTCCTAAACCCAACCTTCCCATTGTTGTCCCATGTCCCGTTTTTGCTTTCCTAAACCCAACCATCCCGTTGTTGTCCTGCGTGTCATGGAAAGGTATGGCCACCCACAAGCCTTTCCTTACCTTAAAGGGGTCCTGTTCATTTCACGGAATTCCGTGAAATGATCACAAACTGTTCACACCCAACCATTGGTGGTGGCACAGAATGTTTGAAAATTCTGTGTGGCCACCACGGAAAACAATGCAAAGTGATTTCAATGAAAAGATGATGTAGCATTAGGAGCCACTAGAAAAGTATGAAAAGCCAAAATCCTTTTAAGCAAAGGGAGGTTGGTTGGAGTGTTGGACGGGTCAAACAGAGAAACCCAGTAGAACGTGACCGTGTCCGCCAATCAAATGAGCCCTAAGCCCAACCGTAACCATCCTGTTGTTATTTTCCTAAACCCAACCTTCCCATTGTTGTCCCATGTCCCGTTATTGCTTTCCTAAACCCAACCGTTTTTTGATTTCCTAAACCCAACCGTTTATTGTTTTCCTAAACCCAACCGTCCCATTGTCCCATCCTTACCTCAAAGGGGTCGTGTTCATTTCCCAGGGTCAAAGGGGTCGTGTTCATTTCACGGAATTAATGATCACAAATTGTTAACCACGCACTACGTGGTGGTGGCACAGAATGTGAAAATTCTGTGTGGTCACCAAGGAAACAATGCCAATGTAAAGTCACTAAGAAATGACGTACTAAACCCAACCATTTTTGACGGACAAATTCAAGTTTGAATCTTAGTAAGAGGTTTTGCGTCAAAAGTATTCTGTTGTCCAATGTAATTAGAAAGCTGAATCTGGCAGGGGAGTCATAGAAAGACCCCATGTAAACTACTTAACCATTGCCTTTTAAGTCAATGACAGATCGGAGCTGCATTTCCGTGATGAAAAATTGCTAAAATGCTGTTTTACGTGGCTCGTTGGTCTAGGGGTATGATTCTCGCTTTGGGTGCGAGAGGTCCCGGTTCAAATGGACGAGCCCAAAGGACAAAACGTGATTAATACCACAATTGAACATTTAAAGTCCAGTGTAAAATCAACTCCATCCAAATAAATGACAGCAGGTGTATGTGTTTATGCGTACAATATTGGGCAATAATGCTGATATTCAGTTTCAAAATAAATCCAAAAACTGAAGACTTTGTTCCCAGCATTCAACTTGTGATTGGTCCTTGATGCTGGCCTTGGAAGGACCTGGGGTCCCCTAACAAGATTAGTAGGAAGTGTAGTAGAGCATTTTGGCAACTTTGCATAGCCTGCTTCAACTGCAGTAAACAGAAGAACTGGGAAAAATATGAGGAACAAATGAGCAGGACATTTTCCTAAACCCAACCTTCCCATTGTTGTCCATTCTGTTGTTTTTCCCGTTGTTGTCCTGCCATAAACCCCCAACCTTCCCATTGTTGTCCCATGTCCCGTTATTGCTTTCCTAAACCCAACCATCCCGTTGTTGTCCTGCGTGTCATGGAAAGGTATGGCCACCCACAAGCCTTTCCTTACCTTAAAGGGTCCCATCCTTACCTCAAAGGGGTCCTGTTCATTTGTTAACCACGAATGGTGGTGGCACAGAATGAAAATGATCAATGCCAAAAAGTCACTAAACCCCCAACCATTTTTGACGGACAAATTCAAGTTTGAATCTTAGTAAGAGGTTTTGCGTCAAAAGTATTCTGTTGTCCAATGTAATTAGAAAGCTGAATCTGGCAGGGGAGTCATAGAAAGACCCCATGTAAACTACTTAACCATTGCCTTTTAAGTCAATGACAGATCGGAGCTGCATTTCCGTGATGAAAAATTGCTAAAATTCTGTTTTCCCATGGCTCGTTGGTCTAAACCCATGATTCTTGCTTAAAAAGGTCCCGGTTCAAATCCCGGACGAGCCCAAAGGACAAAACGTGATTAATACCACAATTGAACATTTAAAGTCCAGTGTAAAATCAACTCCATCCAAATAAATGACAGCAGGTGTATGTGTTTGCGTACAATATTGGGCAATAATGCTGATATTCAGTTTCAAATAAATCCAAAAACTGAAGACTTTGTTCCCAGCATTCAACTTGTGATTGGTCCTTGATGCTGGCCTTGGAAGGACCTGGGGTCCCCTAACAAGATTAGTAGGAAGTGTAGTAGAGCATTTTGGCAACTTTGCATAGCCTGCTTCAACTGCAGTAAACAGAAGAACTGGGAAAAATATGAGGAACAAATGAGCAGGACATGACCCATTGCCATTCTGTTGTTTTTTTCCTAAACCCAACCTTCCCATTGTTGTCCCATGTCCCGTTATTGCTTTCCTAAACCCAACCATCCCGTTGTTGTCCTGCGTGTCATGGAAAGGTATGGCCACCCACAAGCCTTTCCTTACCTTAAAAGGGTCCTGTTCATTTCACGGAATTCGTGAAATGATCACAAACTGTTCACACCAACCATTTTTGGTGGCACAGAATGTGTGAAAATTCTGTGTGGCCACCACGGAAAACAATGCAAAGTGATTTCAATGAAAAGATGATGTAGCATTAGGAGCCACTGCGAGTAGTATGAAAAGCCAAAAATCCGCAAAGGGAGGTTGGTTGGAGTGTTGGACGGGTCAAACAGAGAAGACCCAGTAGAGCGTGACCGTGTCCGCCCACGCAAGAACTGGGAAAAATTCCCTAAGCCCAACCGTAACCATCCTGTTGTTATTTTCCTAAACCCAACCTTCCCATTGTTGTCCCATGTCCCGTTATTGCTTTCCTAAACCCAACCATTTTGATTTCCTAAACCCAACCGTTTATTGTTTTCCTAAACCCAACCGTCCCATTGTCCCATCCTTACCTCAAAGGGGTCGTGTTCATTTCCCAGGGTCAAAGGGGTCGTGTTCATTTCACGGAATTAATGATCACAAATTGTTAACCACGCACTTGGTGGTGGCACAGAATGTGTGAAAATTCTGTGTGGTCACCAAGGAAAACAATGCCAATGAAAGTCACTAAGAAATGACGTACTAAACCCAACCATTTTTGACGGACAAATTCAAGTTTGAATCTTAGTAAGAGGTTTTGCGTCAAAAGTATTCTGTTGTCCAATGTAATTAGAAAGCTGAATCTGGCAGGGGAGTCATAGAAAGACCCCATGTAAACTACTTAACCATTGCCTTTTAAGTCAATGACAGATCGGAGCTGCATTTCCGTGATGAAAAATTGCTAAAATTCTGTTTTACGTGGCTCGTTGGTCTAGGGGTATGATTCTCGCTTTGGGTGCGAGAGGTCCCGGTTCAAATCCCGGACGAGCCCAAAGGACAAAACGTGATTAATACCACAATTGAACATTTAAAGTCCAGTGTAAAATCAACTCCATCCAAATAAATGACAGCAGGTGTATGTGTTTGCGTACAATATTGGGCAATAATGCTGATATTCAGTTTCAAAATAAATCCAAAAACTGAAGACTTTGTTCCCAGCATTCAACTTGTGATTGGTCCTTGATGCTGGCCTTGGAAGGACCTGGGGTCCCCCTAACAAGATTAGTAGGAAGTGTAGTAGAGCATTTTGGCAACTTTGCATAGCCTGCTTCAACTGCAGTAAACAGAAGAACTGGGAAAAATATGAGGAACAAATGAGCAGGACATGACCCATTGCCATTTCTGTTGTTTTTTCCTAAACCCAACCTTCCCATTGTCCTAAACCCAACCATCCCATTGTTGTTGTTGTCCTGCGTGTCATGGAAAGGTATGGCCACCCAACCTTATTTAAAGCATTGTTGTCCCATTTCCGTGAAATGATCACAAACTTTTCAACCCAACCAGGCCACCACGGAAAAAACTCCATGTAAAAGTGATTTCCGTTGCATTAGTGCTGTCCCAAAAATCTTGGTTGGAGTGTTGGACCCAAACAGAAGAACCAGTTATGTCCGGAACAAATCACGCAGGAATGACCATAACCATCCTGTTGTTTTTTTCCTAAACCCAACCTTCCCATTGTTGTCCCATGTCCCGTTATTGCTTTCCTAAACCCAACCGTTTTTTGAAACCCAACCGTTTATTGTTTTCCTAAACCCAACCGTCCCATTGTCCCATCCTTACCTAAGGGGTCGTGTTCATTTCAAGGTATGGCCACCCACAAGTTCATTTCCTTACCTTAATGATCACAAATCATTTGGTGGCACAGAATGTGTGAAAATTCTGTGTGGTCAAAAAACAATGCCAAAAAAGTCACTAAAAATGACGTACTAAACCCAACCATTTTTGACGGACAAATTCAAGTTTGAATCTTAGTAAGAGGTTTTGCGTCAAAAGTATTCTGTTGTCCAATGTAATTAGAAAGCTGAATCTGGCAGGGGAGTCATAGAAAACCCCATGTAAACTACTTAACCATTGCCTTTTAAGTCAATGACAGATCGGAGCTGCATTTCCGTGATGAAAAATTGCTAAAATGCTGTTTTAACGTGGCTCGTTGGTCTAGGGGTATGATTCTCGCTTTGGGTTGCGAGAGGTCCCGGTTCAAATCCCGATTTCCCAAAGGACAAAAAATTAATACCACAATTGAACATTTAAAGTCCAGTGTAAACAACTCCATCCAAATAAATGACAGCAGGCATTGTGTTTTTGCGTACAATATTGGGCAATTGCTGATATTCAGTTTCAAAATAAATCCAAAAACTGAAGACTTTGTTCCCAGCATTCAACTTGTGATTGGTCCATGAAACCTAGCCTTGGAAGGACCTTCCCCTAACAAGATTAGTAGGAAGTGTAGTAGAGCATTTTGGCAACTTTGCATAGCCTGCTTCAACTGCAGTAAACAGAAGAACTGGGAAAAATATGAGGAACAAATGAGCAGGACATGACCCGTTGCCATTCTGTTGTTTTTTTCCTAAACCCAACCTTCCCATTGTTGTCCCATGTCCCGTTATTGCTTTCCTAAACCCAACCATCCCGTTGTTGTCCTGCGTGTCATGGAAAGGTATGGCCACCCACAAGCCTTTCCTTACCTTAAAGGGGTCCTGTTCATTTCACGGAATTCCGTGAAATGATCACAAACTGTTCACACCGCACTACGTGGTGGTGGCACAGAATGTGTGAAAATTCTGTGTGGCCACCACGGAAAACAATGCAAAAGTGATTTCAATGAAAAGATGATGTAGCATTAGGAGCCACTGAATCTGGCAGTAGTATGAAAAGCCAAAAATCCCATTGCCTTTTAAGGGAGGTTGGTTGGAGTGTTGGACTGCAGTCAAACAGAAGAACCAGTAGGGTGACCGTGTCCAAATCAGCCCTAAGCCCAACCGTAACCATCCTGTTGTTTTTTTCCTAAACCCAACCTTCCCATTGTTGTCCCATGTCCCGTTATTGCTTTCCTAAACCCAACCGTTTTTTGATTTCCTAAACCCAACCCTAAACCCAACCGTCCCATTGTCCCCTTACCTCAAAGGGGTCGTGTCAAAGGGGTGTGTTCATTTCAAATTAATGATCACAAATTGTTAACCACCCACTACGTTTGGTGGCACAGAATGTGTGAAAATTCTGTGTGGTCACCAAGGAAAACAATGCCAATGAAAGTCAAAATGACGTACTAAACCCAACCATTTTTGACGGACAAATTCAAGTTTGAATCTTAGTAAGAGGTTTTGCGTCAAAAGTATTCTGTTGTCCAATGTAATTAGAAAGCTGAATCTGGCAGGGGAGTCATAGAAAAAGACCCCATGTAAACTACTTAACCATTGCCTTTTAAGTCAATGACAGATCGGAGCTGCATTTCCGTGATGAAAAATTGCTAAAATGCTGTTTTAAACTCGTTGGTCTAGGGGTATGATTCTCGCTTTGGTGCGAGAGGTCCCGGTTCAAATCCCGGACGAGCCCAAAGGACAAAACGTGGTTAATACCACAATTGAACATTTAAAGTCCAGTGTAAAATCAACTCCATCCAAATAAATGACAGCAGGTGTATGTGTTTGCGTACAATATTGGGCAATAATGCTGATATTCAGTTTCAAAATAAATCCAAAAACTGAAGACTTTGTTCCCAGCATTCAACTTGTGATTGGTCCTTGATGCTGGCCTTGGAAGGACCTGGGGTCCCCTAACAAGATTATAGGAAGTGTAGTAGAGCATTTTGGCAACTTTGCATAGCCTGCTTCAACTGCAGTAAACAGAAGAACTGGGAAAAATATGAGGAACAAATGAGCAGGACATGACCCATTGCCATTCTGTTGTTTTTTTCCTAAACCCAACCTTCCCATTGTTGTCCCATGTCCCGTTATTGCTTTCCTAAACCCAACCATCCCGTTGTTGTCCTGTGTCATGGAAAGGTATGGCCACCCACAAGCCTTTCCTTACCTTAAAGGGGTCCTGTTCATTTCACGGAATTCCGTGAAATGATCACAAACTGTAAACCCAACCATTTTTGGTGGACAAATTCAAAATTTGAATCTTAGTAAGAGGTTTTGCAAAAAGTATTCTGTTTCAATGAAAAGAAAGCATTAGAATCCACTGGCAGGGGAGTATGAAAAGAAAAACTCCATGTAAACTAGGTTGGTTGCCTTTGGACGTCAAACAGACAAGACCCAGTAGCATGACCGTGTCCGCCAAACAGAAGAACACGTAAAACAAATGAGCCTAAGCAAATGCATTTTGATCTTTGGGAAAAATATGGGAAAAATATGGAACAAATGAGCCATCCTGTTGTTATTTTCCTAAACCCAACCTTCCCATTGTTGTCCCATGTCCCGTTATTGCTTTCCTAAACCCAACCATCCTAAACCCAACCGTTTATTGTTTTCCTAAACCCAACCGTCCCATTGTCCCATGGAAAGGGGTATGGCCATTTCCCACAAAAGGCCTTTCATTTCACCTTAAAGGAATTAATGATCATTTCACGTGGTGGCACAGAATGTGTGAAAATTCTGATCAATGTAAAGTCACTAAGAAATGATCTAAACCCAACCATTTTTGACGGACAAATTCAAGTTTGAATCTTAGTAAGAGGTTTTTAAACCAAAAGTATTCTGTTGTCCAATGTAATTAGAAAGCTGAATCTGGCAGGGGAGTCATAGAAAACCCCCATGTAAACTACTTAACCATTGCCTTTTAAGTCAATGACAGATCGGAGCTGCATTTCCGTGATGAAAAATTGCTAAAATGCTGTTTTACAACTCGTTGGTCTAGGGGTATGATTCTCGCTTTGGAAGAGGTCCCGGGTTCAAATCCCGACGAGCCCAAAGGACAAAACGTGAATACCACAATTGAACATTTAAAGTCCAGTGTAAAATCAACTCCATCCAAATAAATGACAGCAGGCGTATGTTTTTTTTCGTACAATATTCCCAATTGCTGATATTCAGTTTCTAAATAAATCCAAAAACTGAAGACTTTGTTCCCAGCATTCAACTTGTGATTGGTCCTGATGCTGGCCTTGGAAGGACCTGGGGTCCCCCCAACAAGATTAGTAGGAAGTGTAGTAGAGCATTTTGGCAACTTTGCATAGCCTGCTTCAACTGCAGTAAACAGAAGAACTGGGAAAATATGAGGAACAAATGAGCAGGACATGACCCATTGCCATTCTGTTGTTTTTTTCCTAAACCCAACCTTCCCATTGTTGTCCCATGTCCCGTTATTGCTTTCCTAAACCCAACCATCCTTGTTGTCCCATGTCATGGAAAGGTATGGCCACCCACTAAACCCAACCATCCCGTTGTGTTGTTTGCGTGTCATGGAAAGGTATGGCCACCCACAAGCCTTTCCTTACCTTAGTAAGGGTTTGTTCCATTTGTTGTCAATGTAATTAGAAAGTGAATCTGGCAATGATCAAAAAACCCATGTAAATTTTTAACCATTGACTTTTAAGTTTGAATCTTTTGCAGGTTTTCAACTGCAGTAAACAGAAGAACTGGGAAAAATATGAGGAACAAATGAGCAGGACATGACCCGTTGCCATTCTGTTGTTTTTTTCCTAAACCCAACCTTCCCATTGTTGTCCCATGTCCCGTTATTGCTTTCCTAAACCCAACCATCCCGTTGTTGTCCTGCGTGTCATGGAAAGGCCAACCGGCCACCCAAAGCCTTTCCTTACCTTAAAAGGGGTCCTGTTCATTTCACGGAATTCCGTGAATCACAAACTAAACCCAACCATTTTTGACACACCAATCTTAGTAATTTTTGGTGGCAAGAATGTTGTGAAAATTCTGTGTGGCCACCACGAAAACAAAACTGCAAATTGTGATTTCAATGAAAAGATGATGTTTAGGAGCCACTGCTTCAACTGTATGAAAAGAAAAAATCCGGAAAAATTGGTTGAGGAAACAAATGACCCAGTAGACATGACCGTGTCCGCCTGTCACGTTCCCCTAAGCCCAACCGTTCCTGTTGTTTTTTCCTAAACCCAACCTTCCCATTGTTGTCCCATGTCCCGTTATTGCTTTCCTAAACCCAACCATTTCCTAAACCCAACCGTTTATTGTTTTCCTAAACCCAACCGTCCCATTGTCCCATCCTTACCTCAAAGGGGTCGTGCTCATTTCACAGGGTCAAAGGGGTCGTGTTTATTTCACGGAATTAATGATCACAAATTGTTAACCACGCACTACGTGGTGGTGGCACAGAATGTGTGAAAATTCTCTTGTGGTCACCAAGGAAAACAATGCCAATGTAAAGTCACAATGAAATGATACTAAACCCAACCATTTTTGACGGACAAATTCAAGTTTGAATCTTAGTAAGAGGTTTTGCGTCAAAAGTATTCTGTTGTCCAATGTAATTAGAAAGCTGAATCTGGCAGGGGAGTCATAGAAAGACCCCATGTAAACTACTTAACCATTGCCTTTTAAGTCAATGACAGATCGGAGCTGCATTTCCGTGATGAAAAATTGCTAAAATGCTGTTTTACGTGGCTCGTTGGTCTAGGGGTATGATTCTCGCTTTGGGTGCGAGAGGTCCCGGGTTCAAATCCCGGACGAGCCCAAAGGACAAAACGTGGTTAATACCACAATTGAACATTTAAAGTCCAGTGTAAAATCGACTCCATCCAAATAAATGACAGCAGGCGTATGTGTTTGCGTACAATATTGGGCAATAATGCTGATATTCAGTTTCAAAATAAATCCAAAAACTGAAGACTTTGTTCCCAGCATTCAACTTGTGATTGGTCCTTGATGCTGGCCTTGGAAGGACCTGGGGTCCCCTAACAAGATTAGTAGGAAGTGTAGTAGAGCATTTTGGCAACTTTGCATAGCCTGCTTCAACTGCAGTAAACAGAAGAACTGGGAAAAATATGAGGAACAAATGAGCAGGACATGACCCGTTGCCATTCTGTTGTTTTTTTCCTAAACCCAACCTTCCCATTGTTGTCCCATGTCCCGTTATTGCTTTCCTAAACCCAACCATCCCGTTGTTGTCCTGCGTGTCATGGAAAGGTATGGCCACCCACAAGCCTTTCCTTACCTTAAAGGGGTCCTGTTCATTTCACGGAATTCCGTGAAATGATCACAAATCTAAACCCAACCATTTTTTGGCACAAATTCAAAATTTGAATGTTAGCCAAGAGGTTTTGAAAACAATTCTGTTGTCCAATGTGATTTCAATGAAAAGATGAGTCATAGCATTAAAGCCACTGCGAGTAGTATGAAAAGCCAAAAATCCGAAAGGGAGGTTGGTTGGAGTGTTGACGGGTCAAACAGAGAAGACCCAGTAGAGCGTGACCGTGTCCGCCTGTCAAGAACAGAGGGGAAAAATCCCTGAGCCCAAATGAGCAGGACAACCATCCTGTTGTTGTTTTTTTCCTAAACCCAACCTTCCCATTGTTGTCCCATGTCCCGTTATTGCTTTCCTAAACCCAACCATCCTAAACCCAACCGTTTATTGTTTTCCTAAACCCAACCGTGTCCCATGGAAAAAGGGGTATGGCCATTTCCCACAAGGGGTTTTCATTTCTTAATTAATGATCACTTGTTCCACGCATTTCACACAGAATGTGTGAAAATTCTGTGTGGTCAAAGAAAACAATGCCAATGTAAAGTAATCTAAACCCAACCATTTTTGACGGACAAATTCAAGTTTGAATCTTAGTAAGAGGTTTTGCGTCAAAAGTATTCTGTTGTCCAATGTAATTAGAAAGCTGAATCTGGCAGGGGAGTCATAGAAAGACCCATGTAAACTACTTAACCATTGCCTTTTAAGTCAATGACAGATCGGAGCTGCATTTCCGTGATGAAAAATTGCTAAAAACTGTTTTATGAGGTTGGTCTAGGGGTATGATTCTGCCATTCTGTTGGTTCAAATCCCGGACGAGCCCAAAGGACAAAACGTGGTTAATACCCACAATTGAACATTTAAAGTCCAGTGTAAAATCAACTCCATCCAAATAAATGACAGCAGGTGTTGTCCTGTGTTTCATGGACAATATTGGGCAATAATGCTGATATTCAGTTTCAAATAAATCCAAAAACTGAAGACTTTGTTCCCAGCATTCAACTTGTGATTGGTCCTTGATTTGGCCTTGGAAGGACCTGGGGTCCCCTAACAAGATTAGTAGGAAGTGTAGTAGAGCATTTTGGCAACTTTGCATAGCCTGCTTCAACTGCAGTAAACAGAAGAACTGGGAAAAATATGAGGAACAAATGAGCAGGACATGACCCATTGCCATTCTGTTGTTTTTTTCCTAAACCCAACCTTCCCATTGTTGTCCCATGTCCCGTTATTGCTTTCCTAAACCCAACCATCCCTTTGTTGTCCTGCGTGTCATGGAAAGGTATGGCCACCCACAAGCCTTTCCTTACCTTAAAAGGGGTCCTGTTCATTTCACGGAATTCCGTGAAATGATCACAAACTAAACACAACCATTTTGGTGGTGGCACAGAATTCAAGTTTGAAAATTCTTGTGGCCACCACGAGGTTTTGCGTGCAAAAGTGATTTCAATGAAAAGATGAATGTAATTAGAAAGCCAATCTGGCAGGGGAGTATAGAAAAACTCCAAAACCGCAAACCATTGCCTTTTGGAAGTCAAACAGATCCCAGTAGCATAGCCTGCTTCCGCCTGTCTGCCCTAAGCCCAACAGAACCATCCTGGGTTAAATATGAAAACAAATGAGCAGGACATGACCCGTTGCCAAACTGTTGTTTTTTTTTCCTAAACCCAACCTTCCCATTGTTGTCCCAAACCCCGTTATTGTTTCCTAAACCCAACCATCCCGTTGTTGTTTCCCAGGGTCATGGAAAGGTATGGTTTCACCCAATTAATGATCCAAATTGTTAACCACGCACTACTGGTGGTGGCACAGAATGTTCATTTCTGTGTGGTCAAATGAAAACAATGCCAATAAACCACAACCATTTTTGACGGACAAATTCAAGTTTGAATCTTAGTAAGAGGTTTTGCGTCAAAAGTATTCTGTTGTCCAATGTAATTAGAAAGCTGAATCTGGCAGGGGAGTCATAGAAAAACCCCATGTAAACTACTTAACCATTGCCTTTTAAGTCAATGACAGATCGCATAGCTGCATTTCAACTGATGAAAAAGAACTGGGAAAATGCTGTTTTAGGAACAAATGAGTCAGGACATGACCTGTTTTCTCCCGGTTCAAATTTTCCAAAACAAAACGTGGTTAATACCACAATTGAACATTTAAAGTCCAGTGTAAAATCGACTCCATCCAAATAAATGACAGCAGGCGTATGTGTTTGCGTACAATATTGGGCAATAATGCTGATATTCAGTTTCAAAATAAATCCAAAAACTGAAGACTTTGTTCCCAGCATTCAACTTGTGATTGGTCCTTGATGCTGGCCTTGGAAGGACCTGGGGTCCCCTAACAAGATTATAGGAAGTTAGTAGTTTTGGCAACTTTGCATAGCCTGCTTCAACTGCAGTAAACAGAAGAACTGGGAAAAATATGGGAACAAATGAGCAGGACATGACCCATTGCCATTCTGTTGTTTTTTTTCCTAAACCCAACCTGTCCCATTGTTGTCCCATGTCCCGTTAAATGATTTCTAAACCCAACCATCCCGTTGTTGTCCTGATGGAAAGGTATGGCCACCCACAAGCCTTTCCTTACCTTAAAACAATTTCCTGTTCATTTCACTGGCAGTGGTGGTGGAAAATTGTGAAAATTCTGTTGGCCACCACCAATTCCCAACCTTTCAATGAAAAATGAAGAATTGGAGCCAAAAATAGTATGAAAAGCACAAAAAATCCGCAAAAAAGGTTGGTTGGAATCCATTCAATCCCTTCCATTGTTGTTTTTTCCTAAACCCAACCTTCCCATTGTTGTCCCATGTCCCGTTATTGCTTTCCTAAACCCAACCGTTTTTTTTTCCTAAACCCAACCATCCCATTGTTTCCTAAACCCATGGAAAGGTATTGTCCCATCCCTTTCCTTAAAAAGGGGTCCTGTTCATTTCAAAAAGGGGTCCTGTTCATTTCACGGAATTTGATCACAAATTGTTAACCACGCACTTCGTGGTGGTGGCACAGAATGTGTGAAAATTCTGTGTGGTCACCAAGGAAAACAATGCCAACCAAACCCAACCACAAATTTTTGACGGACAAATTCAAGTTTGAATCTTAGTAAGAGGTTTTGCGTCAAAAGTATTCTGTTGTCCAATGTAATTAGAAAGCTGAATCTGGCAGGGGAGTCATAGAAAGACCCCATGTAAACTACTTAACCATTGCCTTTTAAGTCAATGACAGATCGGAGCTGCATTTCCGTGATGAAAAATTGCTAAAATCTGTTTTACGTGGCTCGTTGGTCTAGGGGTATGATTCTGCTTTGGGTGCGACAGGTCCCGGTTCAAATCCCGGACGGCCCAAAGGACAAAACGTGAGGAATACCACAATTGAACATTTAAAGTCCAGTGTAAAATCAACTCCATCCAAATAAATGACAGCAGGCGTTGTGTTTTTTTGTAAACAATATTCCCAATAATGTGATATTCAGTTTCAAAATAAATCCAAAAACTGAAGACTTTGTTCCCAGCATTCAACTTGTGATTGGTCCTTGATGCTGGCCTTGGAAGGACCTGGGGTCCCCTAACAAGATTAGTAGGAAGTGTAGTAGAGCATTTTGGCAACTTTGCATAGCCTGCTTCAACTGCAGTAAACAGAAGAACTGGGAAAAATATGAGGAACAAATGAGCAGGACATGACCCGTTGCCATTCTGTTGTTTTTTTTCCTAAACCCAACCTTCCCATTGTTGTCCCATGTCCCGTTATTGCTTTCCTAAACCCAACCATCCATTGTTGTCCCATTAAACCTTAAAAGCCCTTTGGCCACCCACAAGCCTTTTGTTACCTTAAACCTGTTCATTTCACGGAATTCTAAATGATCCCTGTTCAACCATCCCCGTTGTTGTCCTGCAGAATGTCAAAATGGAAAGGTATGGCCACCCACAAAACTTTCCTGATTTCAATGAAAAGATGATGTTCATTTCAGGAGCCACTGTGAAATGATCAAAATTGCCAAAAATCCAACCATTTTTGACGGAAACAAATTCAAGTTTGAATCTTAGTAAGATCCTGTTTTTTTTTCCTAAACCCAACCTTCCCATTGTTGTCCCATGTCCCGTTATTGCTTTCCTAAACCCAACCGTGGCAGGGGAGTCATAAAAAACCGTTTATTGTTTTCCTAAACCCAACCCCATTGTCCCATTTTCAAAGTCATTGACAGATCTTTCATTTCACTGAATTAATGATCACAAATTGTTAACCACGCACTACGTGGTGGTGGCACAAATGTGAAAATTCTGTGTGGTCACCAGAAAACAATGCTGTGTGGTCAAATGAAAAAGAAATGAAACTAAACCCAACCATTTTTGACGGACAAATTCAAGTTTGAATCTTAGTAAGAGGTTTTGCGTCAAAAGTATTCTGTTGTCCAATGTAATTAGAAAGCTGAATCTGGCAGGGGAGTCATAGAAAGACCCCATGTAAACTACTTAACCATTGCCTTTTAAGTCAATGACAGATCCTGTTGCATTTCCGTGATGAAAAATTGCTAAAATGCTGTTTTACTGGCTGGTCTAGGGGTATGATTCTCGCTTTGGGTCCTGTTCCCGGTTCAAATCCCGACGAGAAATGGACAAAATGGTTAATACCAAACATTTAAAGTCCAGTGAAAAATCGACTCCATCCAAATAAATGACAGCAGGCGAATGTTTTAGTATTGGGTAATTTGATATTCAGTTTCAAAATAAATCCAAAAACTGAAGACTTTGTTCCCAGCATTCAACTTGTGATTGGTCCTTGATGCTGGCCTTGGAAGGACCTGGGGTCCCCTAACAAGATTGGAAGTTTTAAGCATTTTGGCAACTTTGCATAGCCTGCTTCAACTGCAGTAAACAGAAGAACTGGGAAAAATATGAGGAACAAATGAGCAGGACATGACCCGTTGCCATTCTGTTGTTTTTTTCCTAAACCCAACCTTCCCATTGTTGTCCCATGTCCCGTTATTGCTTTCCTAAACCCAACCATCCCGTTGTTGTCCTGCGTGTCATGGAAAGGTATGGCCACCCACAAGCCTTTCCTTACCTTAAAGGGGTCCTGTTCATTTCACACGGAATTCCGTGAAATGATCACAAACTGTTCAAACCCAACCATTTTTGACGGCACAGAATTCAAGTTTGAATCTTAGTGAAAATTCTGTGTGGCCACCACGGAAAAAAGCAATGCAAAGGGTGATTTCAATGAAAAGATGATGTAGCATTAGGAGCCACTGCCTTAGTATGAAAAGCCAAAAATCCGCAAAGGGAGGTTGTTGGAGTGTTGGACGGGTCAAACAGAAGACCCAGTAGAGCGTGACCGTGTCCGCCTGTCACGTTCCCTAAGCCCAACCGTAACCATCCACTGTTGTTATTTTCCTAAACTCAACCTTCCCATTGTTGTCCCATGTCCCGTTATTGCTTTCCTAAACCCAACCGTTTTTTGATTTCCTAAACCCAACCGTTTATTGTTTTCCTAAACCCAACCGTCCCATTGTCCCATCCTTACCTCAAAGGGGTCGTGCTCATTTCACAGGGTCAAAGGGGTCGTGTTCATTTCACGGAATTAATGATCACAAATTGTTAACCACGCACTTCACGTGGTGGTGGCACAGAATGTGTGAAAATTCTGTGTGGTCACCAAAAAACAATGAATGTAAAGTCAAAACCAAACCCAACCATTTTTGACGGACAAATTCAAGTTTGAATCTTAGTAAGAGGTTTTGCGTCAAAAGTATTCTGTTGTCCAATGTAATTAGAAAGCTGAATCTGGCAGGGGAGTCATAGAAAGACCCCATGTAAACTACTTAACCATTGCCTTTTAAGTCAATGACAGATCGGAGCTGCATTTCCGTGCATTTCCGTGATGAAAAATTGCTAAAATGCTGTTTTACGTGGCTCGTTGGTCTAGGGGTGATTCTCGCTTTGGGTGCGAGAGGTCCCGGGTTCAAATCCCGGACGAGCCCAAAGGACAAAACGTGGTTAATACCACAATTGAACATTTAAAGTCCAGTGTAAAATCGACTCCATCCAAATAAATGACAGCAGGCGTATGTGTTTGCGTACAATATTGGGCAATAATGCTGATATTCAGTTTCAAAATAAATCCAAAAACTGAAGACTTTGTTCCCAGCATTCAACTTGTGATTGGTCCTTGATGCTGGCCTTGGAAGGACCTGGGGTCCCCTAACAAGATTAGTAGGAAGTGTAGTAGAGCATTTTGGCAACTTTGCATAGCCTGCTTCAACTGCAGTAAACAGAAGAACTGGGAAAAATATGAGGAACAAATGAGCAGGACATGACCCGTTGCCATTCTGTTGTTTTTTTCCTAAACCCAACCTTCCCATTGTTGTCCCATGTCCCGTTATTGCTTTCCTAAACCCAACCATCCCGTTGTTGTCCTGCGTGTCATGGAAAGGTATGGCCACCCACAAGCCTTTCCTTACCTTAAAGGGTCCTTACCTTAAACTGGGGTCCTGTTCATTTCAAATTCCGTGAAATGATCACAAATCTAAACCCAACCATTTTTGACGGACAAATTCAAGTTTGAATCTTAGTAAGAGGTTTTGCGTCAAAAGTATTCTGTTGTCCAATGTAATTAGAAAGCTGAATCTGGCAGGGGAGTCATAGAAAAACTCCATGTAAACTACTTAACCATTGCCTTTTAAGTCAATGACAGATCGGAATGCATTTCCGTGATGAAAAATTGCTAAAATGCTGTTTTGACGTGGCTCGTTGGTCTAGGGGTATGATTCTGCTTCAACTGCGAGTCCCGGTTCAACAGAAGAACGGCCCAAAGGACAAAACAGGACATGACTTAACGGGAAAAATATGAGGAACCACAATTGAACATTTAAAGTCCAGTGTAAAATTTTTTCCAAATAAACCAGCAATGTTTTGCCATTGTTGTCCCATGTCCCGTTATTCAGTTTCCTAAACCCAAGACCATTCCTTGTGATTGTCCTGCCTTGTGTCCCCTATGGAAAGGTATGGCCACCCCTGCTTCAACAGTAAACAGAAGAACTGGGAAAAATATGAGGAACAAATGAGCAGGACATGACCCGTTGCCATTCTGTTGTTTTTTTCCTAAACCCAACCTTCCCATTGTTGTCCCATGTCCCGTTATTGCTCCTAAACCCAACCATCCCGTTGTTGTCCTGCAACCATGGAAAGGTATGGCCACCCAAAGCCTTTCCTTACCTTAAAGGGTCCTGTTCATTTCACGGAATCTGTGAAATGATCACAAACTAAACCCAACCATTTTTGTGGCACAGAATGTGTGAAAATTCTGTGTGGCCACCACGGAAAACAATGCAAAGTTTTCAATGAAAAGATGATGTAGCATTAGGAGCCACTGCAGGTAGTATGAAAAGCCAAAAATCCGCAAAGGGAGGTTGGTTGGAGTGTTGGACGGGTCAAACAGAGAAGACCCAGTAAGAACTGGACCGTGTCCGCCTGTCAAATTCCCTAAGCCCAACCGTAACCATCCTGTTGTTTTTTCCTAAACCCAACCTTCCCATTGTTGTCCCATGTCCCGTTATTGCTTTCCTAAACCCAACCATTTTTGATTTCCTAAACCCAACCGTTTATTGGCCAAACCCAACCGTCCCATTGTCCCATCCTTACCTTAAAGGGGTCCTGTTCATTTCACAGGGTCAAAGGGGTTGTTTTTTTCACGGAAAATGATCACAAATTGTTAACCACGCACTACGTGGTGGTGGCACAGAATTTTCTGTGTGGTCACCAAGGAAAATGCAATGGCGTTAAAAAACCATTTTTGACGGAAAATTCAAGGTTTGAATCTTAGTAAGAGGTTTTGCGTCAAAAGTATTCTGTTGTCCAATGTAATTAGAAAGCTGAATCTGGCAGGGGAGTCATAGAAAACCCCATGTAAACTACTTAACCATTGCCTTTTAAGTCAATGACAGATCGGAGCTGCATTTCCGTGATGAAAAATTGCTAAAATGCTGTTTTTACGTGGCTCGTTGGTCTAGGGGTATGATTCTCGCTTTGGGTGCGAAGGTCCCGGTTCAAATCCCGGACGAGCCCAAAGGACAAAACGTGATTAATACCACAATTGAACATTTAAAGTCCAGTGTAAAATCGACTCCATCCAAATAAATGACAGCAGGCATGTGTTTGCGTACAATATTGGGCAATTTGAATGCTGATATTCAGTTTCAAAATAAATCCAAAAACTGAAGACTTTGTTCCCAGCATTCAACTTGTGATTGGTCCTTGATGCTGGCCTTGAAAACCTGGGGTCCCCTAACAAGATTAGTAGGAAGTGTTAGAGCATTTTGGCAACTTTGCATAGCCTGCTTCAACTGCAGTAAACAGAAGAACTGGGAAAAATATGAGGAACAAATGAGCAGGACATGACCCGTTGCCATTCTGTTGTTTTTTTTCCTAAACCCAACCTTCCCATTGTTGTCCCATGTCCCGTTATTGCTTTCCTAAACCCAACCATCCCGTTGTTGT
Source organism: Etheostoma perlongum (assembly GCA_026937815.1). Lineage (NCBI taxonomy): Eukaryota > Metazoa > Chordata > Actinopteri > Perciformes > Percidae > Etheostoma > Etheostoma perlongum. Next base: position 113,177 of record JAEKDQ010000803.1, on the reverse strand, counting down.
CCTGCGTGTCATGGAAAGGTATGGCCACCCACAAGCCTTTCCTTACCTTAAAGGGGTCCTGTTCATTTCACGGAATTCCGTGAAATGATCACAAACTGTTCACCCAACCATTTTGGTGGCACAAATTCAAGTTTGAAAAATCTTAGTAACCAGGTTTTGGAAAAGTATTCTGTTTCAATGAAAAGAAAGCTGAATTGGCAGCCACTGGGTAGTATAGAAAAACTCCAAAAACTACTTAACCATTGCCTTTTAAGGTTGGTTGGAGTGTTGGCTTCAACTGGTCAAACAGAAAGACCCAGTAGGCGTGACCGTGTCCGCCAATCACGTTCCCTAAGCCCAACCGTAACCATCCTGTTTGTATTTTCCTAAACTCAACCTTCCCATTGTTGTCCCATGTCCCGTTATTGCTTTCCTAAACCCAACCCATTTTTTGATTTCCCAAACCCAACCGTTTATTGTTTTCCTAAACCCAACCATCCCATTGTCCCATCCTTACCTCAAAGGGGTCGTCATTTCACCAGGGTCAAAGGGGTCGTGTTCATTTCACGGAATTAATGATCACAAATTGTTAACCACGCACTACCTTGGTGGCACACAGAATGTGTGAAAATTTGTGTGGTCACCAAGGAAAAATGCCAATGTAAAGTCACTAAGAAATGATCTAAAACCCAACCATTTTTGACGGACAAATTCAAGTTTGAATCTTAGTAAGAGGTTTTGCGTCAAAAGTATTCTGTTGTCCAATGTAATTAGAAAGCTGAATCTGGCAGGGGAGTCATAGAAAGACCCCATGTAAACTACTTAACCATTGCCTTTTAAGTCAATGACAGATCGGAGCTGCATTTCCGTGATGAAAAATTGCTAAAATGCTGTTTTTTGGCTCGTTGGTCTAGGGGTATGATTCTCGCTTTGGGTGCGAGAGGTCCCGGGTTCAAATCCCGGACGAGCCCAAAGGACAAAACGTGGTTAATACCACAATTGAACATTTAAAGTCCAGTGTAAAATCAACTCCATCCAAATAAATGACAGCAGGTCCCGTATGTGTTTGCGTACAATATTGGGCAATAATGCTGATATTCAGTTTCAAAATAAATCCAAAAACTGAAGAAGCATTCAACTTGTGATTGGTCCTTGATGCTGGCCTTGGAAGGACCTGGGGTCCCCTAACAAGATTAGTAGGAAGTGTAGTAGAGCATTTTGGCAACTTTGCATAGCCTGCTTCAACTGCAGTAAACAAAGAACTGGGAAAAATATGAGGAACAAATGAGCAGGACATGACCCGTTGCCATTCTGTTGTTTTTTTCTAAACCCAACCTTCCCATTGTTGTCCCATGTCCCGTTATTGCTTTCCTAAACCCAACCATCCCGTTGTTGTCCTGCGTGTCATGGAAGAGTATGGCCACCCACAAGCCTTTCCTTACCTTAAAGGGGTCCTGTTCATTTCACGGAATTCCGTGAAATGATCACAAACTGTTCACAACCATTTGGTGGTGGCACAGAATGTGTGAAAATTCTGTGTGGCCACCACAAAACAATGCAAAGTGATTTCAATGAAAAGAATGTAGCAATCTGGCAGGGGAGTATAGAAAAACCCAAAACCTTAACCATTGGTTTTAAGGACGGGTCAAACAGAAGACCCAGTATAGCCTGACCTGCAGTCCGCCTGTCACGAAGCCCAACCGTAACCATCCTGTTGTTTTTTCCTAAACCCAACCTTCCCATTGTTGTCCCATGTCCCGTTATTGCTTTCCTAAACCCAACCGTTTTTTGATTTCCCCAACCGTTTATTGTTTTCCTAAACCCAACCGTCCCATTGTCCCATCCTTACCTCAAAGGGGTCGTGTTCATTTCAAGGGTCAAAGGGGTCCATTTCACGTAATGATCACAAATTGTTAACCACGCACTACGTTGGTGGCACAGAATGTGTGAAAATTCTGTTCATTTCACGGAAAACAATCCAATGAAATGATCACAAAAATGACTAAAACCCAACCATTTTTGACGGACAAATTCAAGTTTGAATCTTAGTAAGAGGTTTTGCGTCAAAAGTATTCTGTTGTCCAATGTAATTAGAAAGCTGAATCTGGCAGGGGAGTCATAGAAAGACCCCATGTAAACTACTTAACCATTGCCTTTTAAGTCAATGACAGATCGGAGCTGCATTTCCGTGATGAAAAATTGCTAAAATGCTGTTTTACTGGCTCGTTGGTCTAGGGGTATGATTCTAAACAGAGGTCCCGGGTTCAAATCCCGGACGAGCCCAAAGGACAAAACGTGGTTAATACCACAATTGAACATTTAAAGTCCAGTGTAAAATCGACTCCATCCAAATAAATGACAGCAGGCGTATGTGTTTGCGTACAATATTGGGCAATAATGCTGATATTCAGTTTCAAAATAAATCCAAAAACTGAAGACTTTGTTCCCAGCATTCAACTTGTGATTGGTCCTTGATGCTGGCCTTGGAAGGACCTGGGGTCCCCTAACAAGATTAGTAGGAAGTGTAGTAGAGCATTTTGGCAACTTTGCATAGCCTGCTTCAACTGCAGTAAACAGAAGAACTGGGAAAAATATGAGGAACAAATGAGCAGGACATGACCCGTTGCCATTCTGTTGTTTTTTTCCTAAACCCAACCTTCCCATTGTTGTCCCATGTCCCGTTATTGCTTTCCTAAACCCAACCATCCCGTTGTTGTCCTGCGTGTCATGGAAAGGTATGGCCACCCACAAGCCTTTCCTTACCTTAAAGGGGTCCTGTTCATTTCACGGAATTCCGTGAAATGATCACAAACTGTTCACCCAACCATTTTGGTGGCACAGAATGTGTGAAAATTTGTGTGGCCACCACGGAAAACAATGCAAAGTGATTTCAATGAAAATGATGTAGCATTAGGAGCCTGTCAATGTAATTAAAAGCGAGTAGTATGAAAAACTCCAAAAATCCGCAAAGGGAGGTTGGTTGGAGTGTTGGACAACTGGTCAAACAGAAAGACCCAGTAAAATATGACCGGTCCAAATGCCTGCAGGACCCTAAGCCCAACCGTAACCATCCTGTTGTTTTTTTCCTAAACCCAACCTTCCCATTGTTGTCCCATGTCCCGTTATTGCTTTCCTAAACCCAACCATCCCCTAAACCCAACCGTGTTGTCCCATCCTTCATGGAAAGGGGTGGCCACCCAGGGTCAAAGGGGTCGTGTTCATTTCACCTTTCCTGATCCTTAAAGTTAACCACGCACTCATTTCACAGAATGTGTGAAAATTCTGTGTGGTCACAAATGGCTAAACCCAACCATTTTTGACGGACAAATTCAAGTTTGAATCTTAGTAAGAGGTTTTGCGTCAAAAGTATTCTGTTGTCCAATGTAATTAGAAAGCTGAATCTGGCAGGGGAGTCATAGAAAGACCCCATGTAAACTACTTAACCATTGCCTTTTAAGTCAATGACAGATCGGAGCTGCATTTCCGTGATGAAAAATTGCTAAAATGCTGTTTTAACGTGGCTCGTTGGTCTAGGGGTATGATTCTGTTTGGTTTCGAGAGGTCCCCCATTGTTCAAATCCCGGACGAGCCCAAAGGACAAAATCGTGGTTAATACCACAATTGAACATTTAAAGTCCAGTGTAAAATCGACTCCATCCAAATAAATGACAGCAGGCGTTCATGTGTTTTTCGTAAATATTGGGCAATAATGCTGATATTCAGTTTCAAAATAAATCCAAAAACTGAAGACTTTGTTCCCAGCATTCAACTTGTGATTGGTCCTTGATGCTGGCCTTGAAGGACCTGGGGTCCCCTAACAAGATTAGTAGGAAGTGTAGTAGAGCATTTTGGCAACTTTGCATAGCCTGCTTCAACTGCAGTAAACAGAAGAACTGGGAAAAATATGAGGAACAAATGAGCAGGACATGACCCGTTGCCATTCTGTTGTTTTTTTCCTAAACCCAACCTTCCCATTGTTGTCCCATGTCCCGTTATTGCTTTCCTAAACCCAACCATCCCGTTGTTGTCCTGCGTGTCATGGAAAGGTATGGCCACCCACAAGCCTTTCCTTACCTTAAAACCTGTTCATTTCACGGAATTCCGTGAAATGATCACAAACTGTTCAAACCCAACACAGAATTGTGAAAATTCTGTGACAAAAACAATCAAAGTTTTCAATGAAAAGATGATGTAGCAAGAGGTTTTGAAAAGCCAAAAATCCGCAAAAGAGGTTGGTTCTGTTGTCAAACAGAGAAGTAGAAAGCTGAATCCGTGGGAGTCCGAAAAAACTCCATGTAAACTACTTAACCATTGCCTTTTAAGCCCAACCGAACCATCCTGTTGTTAACTTCCTAAACCAACCTTCCCATTGTTGTCCCATGTCCCCCGTTTTGCTTTCCTAAACCCAACCATTTTTGATTTCCTAAACCCAACCGTTTATTGTTTTCCTAAACCCAACCGTCCCATTGTCCCATCCTTACCTCAAAGGGGTCGTCATGGAAAGGGGGCCAAAAGCCTTTCCTCCTTAAAGTGTTCATTTCACGGAATTAATGATCACAAATTGTTAACCACGCACTACAAGAATGTGTGAAAATTTTGTGGTCACCAAGGAAAAAATGCAAGTTTGAATTTTAGTAATCTTAGTAAGAGGTTTTGCGTCAAAAGTATTCTGTTGTCCAATGTAATTAGAAAGCTGAATCTGGCAGGGGAGTCATAGAAAGACCCCATGTAAACTACTTAACCATTGCCTTTTAAGTCAATGACAGATCGGAGCTGCATTTCCGTGATGAAAAATTGCTAAAATGCTGTTTTACGTGGCTCGTTGGTCTAGGGGTATGATTCTCATTTCTTTGGGTGCGAGAGGTCCCGGTTTTAATCCCGGACGAGCCCAAAGGACAAAAAATGATTAATACCACAATTGAACATTTAAAGTCCAGTGTAAAATCGACTCCATCCAAATAAATGACAGCAGGCGTATGTGTTTGCGTACAAATTGGGCAATAATGCTGATATTCAGTTTCAAAATAAATCCAAAAACTGAAGACTTTGTTCCCAGCATTCAACTTGTGATTGGTCCTTGATGCTGGCCTTGGAACCTGGGGTCCCCTTTAGTAGGAAGTGTACAGAGCATTTTGGCAACTTTGCATAGCCTGCTTCAACTGCAGTAAACAGAAGAACTGGGAAAAATATGAGGAACAAATGAGCAGGACATGACCCGTTGCCATTCTGTTGTTTTTTTCCTAAACCCAACCTTCCCATTGTTGTCCCATGTCCCGTTATTGCTTTCCTAAACCCAACCATCCCGTTGTTGTCCTGCGTGTCATGGAAAGGTATGGCCACCCACAAGCCTTTCCTTACCTTAAAGGGGTCCTGTTCATTTCACGATTCCGTGAAATGATCACAAACTGTTCAAACCCAACCATTTTTGTGGACAAATTTCAAGTTTGAATCTTAGTAAGAGGTTTTGCGATGAAAAGCATTATTCTGTTGTCCAATGTAAAAATAGAAAGGAATCTGGCAGGGGGAGTCAAAAAAAGACCCATGTAAACTACTTAACCATTGCCTTTTAAGTCAATGACACCATCCTGTTGTTTTTTCATAACCTGCTTCAACTTGCAGTAAACAGAAGAACTGGGAAAAATATGAAACCCAAATGAGCAGGACAAACCCAACCATTCTGTTGTTTTTTCCTAAACCCAACCTTCCCATTGTCCCATCCTTACCTCAAAGGGGGGTCGTGTTCATTTCCAGGGTCAAAGGGGTTTTCACGGAATTAATGATCACAAATTGTTAACCACGCACTACGTGGTGGTGGCACAGAATGTCCTTACCTGTCCATGTCCCGAAAATTCTGTGTGGTCACCAAGGAAAACAATGGCAATGTAAACTGGAAAGAATGGCCAAACCCACCATTTTTGACGGACAAATTCAAGTTTGAATCTTAGTAAGAGGTTTTGCGTCAAAAGTATTCTGTTGTCCAATGTAATTAGAAAGCTGAATCTGGCAGGGGAGTCATAGAAAGACCCCATGTAAACTACTTAACCATTGCCTTTTAAGTCAATGACAGATCGGAGCTGCATTTCCGTGATGAAAAATTGCTAAAATGCTGTTTTACGTGGCTCGTTGGTCTAGGGGTATGATTCTCGCTTTGGGTGCGAGAGGTCCCGGGTTCAAATCCCGGACGAGCCCAAAGGACAAAACGTGTTTAATACCACAATTGAACATTTAAAGTCCAGTGTAAAATCGACTCCATCCAAATAAATGACAGCAGGCGTATGTGTTTGCGTACAATATTGGGCAATAATGCTGATATTCAGTTTCAAAATAAATCCAAAAACTGAAGACTTTGTTCCCAGCATTCAACTTGTGATTGGTCCTTGATGCTGGAAGGACCTGGGGTCCCCTAACAAGATTAGTAGGAAGTGTAGTAGAGCATTTTGGCAACTTTGCATAGCCTGCTTCAACTGCAGTAAACAGAAGAACTGGGAAAAATATGAGGAACAAATGAGCAGGACATGACCCGTTGCCATTCTGTTGTTTTTTTCCTAAACCCAACCTTCCCATTGTTGTCCCATGTCCCGTTATTGCTTTCCTAAACCCAACCATCCCGTTGTTGTCCTGCGTGTCATGGAAAGGTATGGCCACCCACAAGCCTTTCCTTACCTTAAAGGGGTCCTGTTCATTTCACGGAATTCCGTCCTGTTCATTTCACGGAATTCCGTGAAATGATCACAAATCTAAACCCAACCATTTTTGACGGACAAATTCAAGTTTGAATCTTAGTAAGAGGTTTTGCGTCAAAAGTATTCTGTTGTCCAATGTAATTAGAAAGCTGAATCTGGCAGGGGAGTCATAGAAAACCCCATGTAAACTACTTAACCATTGCCTTTTAAGTCAATGACAGATCGGAGCCTGCATTTCCGTGATGAAAAATTGCTAAAATGCTGTTTTTTGTGGGAAAAAACTATGAGGAACAAATGAGCAAAGGACAAAACGTGCCATTAATACCACAATTGAACATTTAAAGTCCAGTGTAAAATCGACCCAAATAAATTGTTGTCCCAATGTCCCTGATATTCAGTTTCCTAAACCCAAAAACAAGACTTTGTTGTTCAACTTGTGATTGGTCCTTGATGCTGGCCTTGGAAGGCCTGGGGTCCCCCTAACAAGATTAGTAGGAAGTGTAGTAAGCATTTTGGCAACTTTGCATAGCCTGCTTCAACTGCAGTAAACAGAAGAACTGGGAAAAATATGAGGAACAAATGAGCAGGACATGACCCACCATTCTGTTGTTTTTTTCCTAAACCCAACCTTCCCATTGTTGTCCCATGTCCCGTTATTGCTTTCCTAAACCCAACCATCCCGTTGTTGTCCTGCGTGTCATGGAAAGGTATGGCCACCCACAAGCCTTTCCTTACCTTAAAGGGGTCCTGTTCATTTCACGGAATTCCGTGAAATGATCACAAATCAAACCCAACCACAGAATGTGAAAATTTGTGTGGCCACCACGGAAAACAATGCAAAGTGATTTCAATGAAAAAGATGATGTAGCATTAGGAGCCACTTTTTATGAAAAGCCAAAAAACCTTGGTTGGAGTTTGGACTGGTCAAACAGTAAACAGAAGAACTGGGGAGGAACAAATGAGCAGGACATGACCCAACCGTAATTCCTGTTGTTATTTTCCTAAACCCAACCTTCCCATTGTTGTCCCATGTCCCGTTATTGCTTTCCTAAACCCAACCGTTTTTTGATTTCCTAAACCCAACCGTTTTTGTTTTCCTAAACCCAACCCCATCCTTACTCAATGAAGGGGTTGTCATTTCCTCAAAGGGTCAAAGGGTCATCCCGTTGTTGTCATTTCACGGTTAATGATCACAAATTGGCCACCAAGCCTTTCCTGGTGGTGGCACAGAATGTGTGAAAATTCTGTGTGGTCACCAAGTCAATGCCAATGGAAAACTAAAATGATCGTAATAAACCCAACCATTTTTGACGGACAAATTCAAGTTTGAATCTTAGTAAGAGGTTTTGCGTCAAAAGTATTCTGTTGTCCAATGTAATTAGAAAGCTGAATCTGGCAGGGGAGTCATAGAAAGACCCCATGTAAACTACTTAACCATTGCCTTTTAAGTCAATGACAGATCGGAGCTGCATTTCCGTGATGAAAAATTGCTAAAATTCTGTTTTACGTGGCTCGTTGGTCTAGGGGTATGATTCTCGCTTTGGGTGCGAGAGGTCCCGGGTTCAAATCCCGGACGAGCCCAAAGGACAAAACGTGGTTAATACCACAATTGAACATTTAAAGTCCAGTGTAAAATCGACTCCATCCAAATAAATGACAGCAGGCGTATGTGTTTGCGTAAATATTGGGCAATAATGCTGATATTCAGTTTCAAAATAAATCCAAAAACTGAAGACTTTGTTCCCAGCATTCAACTTGTGATTGGTCCTGATGCTGGCCTTGGAAAAACCTGGGGTCCCCTAACAAGCCTTTTAGGAAGTGTAGTAGAGCATTTTGGCAACTTTGCATAGCCTGCTTCAACTGCAGTAAACAGAAGAACTGGGAAAAATATGAGGAACAAATGAGCAGGACATGACCCATTGCCATTCTGTTGTTTTTTCCTAAACCCAACCTTCCCATTGTTGTCCCATGTCCCGTTATTGCTTTCCTAAACCCAACCATCCCGTTGTTGTCCTGCGTGTCATGGAAAGGTATGGCCACCCACAAGCCTTTCCTTACCTTAAAGGGGTCCTGTTCATTTCACGGAATTCCGTGAAATGATCACAAACTGTTCACAAACACTACGTGGTGGTGGCACAGAATGTTGAAAATTTGTGTGGCCACCACGGAACAAATTCAAGTTTGAATCTTAGTAAGAAACAATGCAAAGTGATTTCAATGAAAAATGATGTAGGGAGTCATTAGGAGCCAAACTGCCATGTAAACTAGTATTGAAAAGCCAAAACAGAAATAGGTTGGTTGGAGTGTTGGAACAGGAACAAACAGAGAACAAATGAGCAGGACATCACCCCTAAGCCCAACCGTTCCTGTTGTTTTTTCCTAAACCCAACCTTCCCATTGTTGTCCCATGTCCCGTTATTGCTTTCCTAAACCCAACCGTTTTTTGATTTCCTAAACCCAACCGTTTATTGTTTTCCTAAACCCAACCGTCCCATTGTCCCATCCTTACCTCAAAGGGGTCGTGTTCATTTCACGGAATTAATGATCACAAATTGTTAACCACGCACTTGGTGGTGGCACAGAATGTGTGAAAATTCTGTGTTGGTCACCAAGGAAAACAATGGAAAGTCACAAAATGACTAAAACCCAACCATTTTTGACGGACAATTCAAGTTTGAATCTTAGTAAGAGGTTTTTTGCGTCAAAAAAAGTATTCTGTTGTCCAATGTAATTAGAAAGCTGAATCTGGCAGGGGAGTCATAGAAAGACCCCATGTAAACTACTTAACCATTGCCTTTTAAGTCAATGACAGATCGGAGCTGCATTTCCGTGATGAAAAATTGCTAAAATGCTGTTTTACGTGGCTCGTTGGTCTAGGGGTATGATTCTCGCTTTGGGTGCGAGAGGTCCCGGGTTCAAATCCCGGACGAGCCCAAAGGACAAAACGTGGTTAATACCACAATTGAACATTTAAAGTCCAGTGTAAAATCGACTCCATCCAAATAAATGACAGCAGGCGTATGTGTTTTGCGTACAATATTGGGCAATAATGCTGATATTCAGTTTCAAAATAAATCCAAAAACTGAAGACTTTGTTCCCAGCATTCAACTTGTGATTGGTCCTTGATGCTGGCCTTGGAAAAACCTGGGGTCCCCTAACAAGATTAGTAGGAAGTGTAGTAGAGCATTTTGGCAACTTTGCATAGCCTGCTTCAACTGCAGTAAACAGAAGAACTGGGAAAAATATGAGGAACAAATGAGCAGGACATGACCCGTTGCCATTCTGTTGTTTTTTTCCTAAACCCAACCTTCCCATTGTTGTCCCATGTCCCGTTATTGCTTTCCTAAACCCAACCATCCCGTTGTTGTCCTGCGTGTCATGGAAAGGTATGGCCACCCACAAGCCTTTCCTTACCTTAAAATTCCCTTGTTCATTTCACGGAATTCCGTGAAATGATCACAAATCTAAACCCAACCATTTTTGATTTGAATCTTAGTAAGAATCTTTTTTGCGTCAAAAGTATTCTGTTGTCCAATGTAATTAGAAAGCTGAATCTGGCAAATCATAGAAAGACCCCATGTAAACTACTTAACCATTGCCTTTTAAGTCAATGACAGATCGGAGCTGCATTTCCGTGATGAAAAAAAGTTGCTAAAATGCTGTTTTACGTGGCTCGTTGGTCCATAGGATGATTCTCGCTTAAACCGAAGGTCCCGGGTTCAAATCCCGGACGAGCCCAAAGGACAAAACGTGGTTAATACCACAATTGAACATTTAAAGTCCAGTGTAAAATCGACTCCATCCAAATAAATGACAGCAGGCGTATGTGTTTGCGTACAATATTGGGCAATAATGCTGATATTCAGTTTCTAAAATAAATCCAAAAACTGAAGACTTTGTTCCCAAAAGCATTCAACTTGTGATTGGTCCTTGAATTAGAAAGCTGAATCTTGGCAAGGACCTGGGGTCCCCAACAAGATTAACCATTGCCTGTAAGAGCATTTTGACAATCTTTGCATAGCCTGCTTCAACTGCAGTAAACAGAAGAACTGGGAAAAATATGAGGAACAAATGAGCAGGACATGACCCATTGCCATTCTGTTGTTTTTTTCCTAAACCCAACCTTCCCATTGTTGTCCCATGTCCCGTTATTGCTTTCCTAAACCCAACCATCCCGTTGTTGTCCTGCGTGTCATGGAAAGGTATGGCCACCCACAAGCCTTTCCTTACCTTAAAGGGTCCTGTTCATTTCACGGAATTCCGTGAAATGATCACAAACTGTTCCCAACCGCATTTTTGGTGGTGGCACAGAATTTGAAAATTCTGTGTGGCCACCACGGAAAACAATGTAAAGTGATTTCAATGAAAAGATGATGTAGCATTAGGAGCCACTGGAGTAGTATGAAAAACCCAAAAACCGCTTAACCATTGTTTTAAGGTTGACAGTGTTGGACTGGGTCAAACAGAGAAGACCCAGTAGAACGTGGGACCGTGTCCGCCTGTCAGCCCTAAGCCCAACCCGTAACCATCCTGTTGTTTTTTCCTAAACCCAACCTTCCCATTGTTGTCCCATGTCCCGTTATTGCTTTCCTAAACCCAACCGTTTTTGATTTCCTAAACCCAACCGTTTATTGTTTTCCTAAACCCAACCGTCCCATTGTCCCATCCTTACCTCAAAGGGGTCGTGTTCATTTCCCAGGGTCAAAGGGGTCGTGTTCATTTCACGGAATTAATGATCACAAATTGTTAACCACGCACTACGTGGTGGTGGCACAGAATGTGTGAAAATTCTGTGTGGTCACCAAGGAAAACAATGCCAATGTAAAGTCACTATGGCGTACTAAACCCAACCATTTTTGACGGACAAATTCAAGTTTGAATCTTAGTAAGAGGTTTTGCGTCAAAAGTATTCTGTTGTCCAATGTAATTAGAAAGCTGAATCTGGCAGGGGAGTCATAGAAAGACCCCATGTAAACTACTTAACCATTGCCTTTTAAGTCAATGACAGATCGGAGCTGCATTTCCGTGATGAAAAATTGCTAAAATGCTGTTTTACGTGGCTCGTTGGTCTAGGGGTATGATTCTGGGGTGCGAGAGGTCCCGGGTTCAAATCCCGACGAGCCCAAAGGACAAAACGTGGTTAATACCACAATTGAACATTTAAAGTCCAGTGTAAAATCGAAACTCCATCCAAATAAATGACAGCAGGTGTATGTGTTACATAAATATTGGGCAATAATGCTGATATTCAGTTTCAAAATAAATCCAAAAACTGAAGACTTTGTTCCCAGCATTCAACTTGTGATTGGTCCTTGATGCTGGCCTTGGAAGGACCTGGGGTCCCCTAACAAGATTAGTAGGAAGTGTAGTAGAGCATTTTTTAAGGCAACTTTGCATAGCCTGCTTCAACTGCAGTAAACAGAAGAACTGGGAAAAATATGAGGAACAAATGAGCAGGACATGACCCGTTGCCATTCTGTTGTTTTTTTTCCTAAACCCAACCTTCCCATTGTTGTCCCATGTCCCGTTATTGCTTTCCTAAACCCAACCATCCCGTTGTTGTCCTGCGTGTCATGGAAAGGTATGGCCACCCACAAGCCTTTCCTTACCTTAAAGGGGTCCTGTTCATTTCACGGAATTCCGTGAAATGATCACAAACTGTTCACCCAACCATTTTTGGTGGTGGCACAGAATGTTTGAAAATTCTTAGTAAGAGGTTTAAAACAATGCAAAGTGATTTCAATGAAAAGATGAAAAGTGTAGCATTAGGAGCCACTGGCAGGGTAGTATGAAAAGCCAAAAATCCATGTAAACTAGGTTGGTTGGAGTTTGGACGGTCAAACAGAAGACCCAGTAGCCTGACCGTGTCCGCCTGTCACGTAAACAGAAGAACCGGGAACCATCCTGTTGTTATTTTCCTAAACCCAACCTTCCCATTGTTGTCCCATGTCCCGTTATTGCTTTCCTAAACCCAACCGTTTTTTGATTTCCTAAACCCAACCTTTATTGTTTTCCCAAACCCAACCGTCCCATTGTCCCATCCTTAACCCAAAGGGGTCCATTTCCAGGGTCAAAGGGGTTGTGTTCATTTCACGGAATTAATGATCACAAATTGTTAACCACGCACTTTCGTGGTGGTGGCACAGAATGTGTGAAAATTCTGTGTGGTCACCAAGGAAAACAATGCCAATGAAAACACTAAAAATGGCGTACTAAACCAACCATTTTTGACGGACAAATTCAAGTTTGAATCTTAGTAAGAGGTTTTGCGTCAAAAGTATTCTGTTGTCCAATGTAATTAGAAAGCTGAATCTGGCAGGGGAGTCATAGAAAGACCCCATGTAAACTACTTAACCATTGCCTTTTAAGTCAATGACAGATCGGAGCTGCATTTCCGTGATGAAAAATTGCTAAAATGCTGTTTTACGTGGCTCGTTGGTCTAGGGGTATGATTCTCGCTTTGGGTGCGAGAGGTCCCGGTTCAAATCCCGGACGAGCCCAAAACCCAAAACGTGATTAATACCACAATTGAACATTTAAAGTCCAGTGTAAAATCAACTCCATCCAAATAAATGACAGCAGGTGTATGTGTTTTTTCGTACAATATTGGGCAATAATGCTGATATTCAGTTTCAAAATAAATCCAAAAACTGAAGACTTTGTTCCCAGCATTCAACTTGTGATTGGTCCTTGATGCTGGCCTTGGAAGGACCTGGGGTCCCCATAACAAGATTAGGAAGTGTAGTAGAGCATTTTGGCAACTTTGCATAGCCTGCTTCAACTGCAGTAAACAGAAGAACTGGGAAAAATATGAGGAACAAATGAGCAGGACATGACCCATTGCCATTCTGTTGTTTTTTTCCTAAACCCAACCTTCCCATTGTTGTCCCATGTCCCGTTATTGCTTTCCTAAACCCAACCATCCCGTTGTTGTCCTGCGTGTCATGGAAAGGTATGGCCACCCACAAGCCTTTCCTTACCTTAAAAGGGGTCCTGTTCATTTCACGGAATTCCGTGAAATGATCACAAACTGTTCACACCAACCATTTTTGGTGGTGGCACAGAATGTGTGAAAATTTGTGTGGCCACCACGGAAAACAATGCAAAAGTGATTTCAATGAAAAGATGATGTAGCATTAGGAGCCACTGCGGCAGTAGTATGAAAAACCAAAAATCCATTGCCTTTTAAAGGGAGGTTGGTTGGAGTGTTGGACGGGTCAAACAGAGAAGACCCAGTAGAGAACTGACCGTGTCCGCCAATCACGCAGGACCTAAGCCCAACCGTAACCATCCTGTTGTTATTTTCCTAAACCCAACCTTCCCATTGTTGTCCCATGTCCCGTTATTGCTTTCCTAAACCCAACCGTTTTTTTTTTCCTAAACCCAACCGTTTATTGTTTTCCTAAACCCAACCGTCCCATTGTCCCATCCTTACCTCAAAGGGGTCGTGTTCATTTCACAGGGTCAAAGGGGTCGTGTTCATTTCACGGAATTAATGATCACAAATTGTTAACCACGCACTACGTGGTGGTGGCACAGAATGTGTGAAAATTCTGTGTGGTCACCAAGGGAAAACAATGCCAATGTAAAGTCACTAAGAAATGACGTTAAACCCAACCATTTTTGACGGACAAATTCAAGTTTGAATCTTAGTAAGAGGTTTTGCGTCAAAAGTATTCTGTTGTCCAATGTAATTAGAAAGCTGAATCTGGCAGGGGAGTCATAGAAAGACCCCATGTAAACTACTTAACCATTGCCTTTAAGTCAATGACAGATCGGAGCTGCATTTCCGTGATGAAAAATTGCTAAAATGCTGTTTTACGTGGCTCGTTGGTCTAGGGGTATGATTCTCGCTTTGGTGCGAGAGGTCCCGGTTCAAATCCCGGACGAGCCCAAAGGACAAAACGTGGTTAATACCACAATTGAACATTTAAAGTCCAGTGTAAAATCGACTCCATCCAAATAAATGACAGCAGGTGTATGTGTTTGCGTACAATATTGGGCAATAATGCTGATATTCAGTTTCAAAATAAATCCAAAAACTGAAGACTTTGTTCCCAGCATTCAACTTGTGATTGGTCCTTGATGCTGGCCTTGGAAGGACCTGGGGTCCCCCTAACAAGATTAGTAGGAAGTGTAGTAGAGCATTTTGGCAACTTTGCATAGCCTGCTTCAACTGCAGTAAACAGAAGAACTGGGAAAAATATGAGGAACAAATGAGCAGGACATGACCCGTTGCCATTCTGTTGTTTTTTTTTCCTAAACCCAACCTTCCCATTGTTGTCCCATGTCCCGTTATTGCTTTCCTAAACCCAACCATCCCGTTGTTGTCCTGCGTGTCATGGAAAGGTATGGCCACCCACAAGCCTTTCCTTACCTTAAAGCAAGGGGTCCTGTTCATTTCACGGAATTCCGTGAAATGATCACAAACTGTTCACCAACCATTTTGGTGGTGGCACAGAATTGTGAAAATTTGTGTGGCCACCTTACGTAAGAAAACAATGCAAAGGATTTCAATGAAAAGATGATGTTGCATTAATTAGAAAGCCAATCTGGCAGGGGAGTATGAAAAACCCAAAACTACTTAACCATTGGTTTTAAGTGTTGGACGGGTCAAACAGAGAAGACCCAGTAGAGCGTGACCGTGTCCGCCAATCACGCTTCCCTAAGCCCAACAGTAACCATCCTGTTGTTATTTTCCTAAACCCAACCTTCCCATTGTTGTCCCATGTCCCGTTATTGCTTTCCTAAACCCAACCGTTTTTTGATTTCCTAAACCCAACCGTTTATTGTTTTCCTAAACCCAACCGTCCCATTGTCCCATCCTTACCTCAAAGGGGTCGTGTTCATTTCACAGGGTCAAAGGGGTCGTGTTCATTTCACGGAATTAATGATCACAAATTGTTAACCACGCACTTGGTGGTGGCACAGAATGTGTGAAAATTCTGTTGGTCACCAAGGAAAACAATGCCAATGTAAACCACAACCTAAACCCAACCATTTTTGACGGACAAATTCAAGTTTGAATCTTAGTAAGAGGTTTTTGCGTCAAAAATGTATTCTGTTGTCCAATGTAATTAGAAAGCTGAATCTGGCAGGGGAGTCATAGAAAGACCCCATGTAAACTACTTAACCATTGCCTTTTAAGTCAATGACAGATCGGAGCTGCATTTCCGTGATGAAAAATTGCTAAAATTCTGTTTTACGTGGCTCGTTGGTCTAGGGGTATGATTCCCTTTGGGTGCGAGAGGTCCCGGTTCAAATCCCGGACGAGCCCAAAGGACAAAACGTGATTAATACCACATGAACATTTAAAGTCCAGTGTAAAATCAACTCCATCCAAATAAATGACAGCAGGTTCAATGTGTTTGCGTACAATATTGGGCAAAATGCTGATATTCAGTTTCTAAAATAAATCCAAAAACTGAAGACTTTGTTCCCAGCATTCAACTTGTGATTGGTCCTTGACTACCTTGGAAGGACCTTGGGTCCTTTAGTAGGAAGTGTAGTAGAGCATTTTGGCAACTTTGCATAGCCTGCTTCAACTGCAGTAAACAGAAGAACTGGGAAAAATATGAGGAACAAATGAGCAGGACATGACCCGTTGCCATTCTGTTGTTTTTTTCCTAAACCCAACCTTCCCATTGTTGTCCCATGTCCCGTTATTGCTTTCCTAAACCCAACCATCCCGTTGTTGTCCTGCGTGTCATGGAAAGGTATGGCCACCCACAAGCCTTTCCTTACCTTAAAGGGGTCCTGTTCATTTCACGGAATTCCGTGAAATGATCACAAACTGTTCACACCGCACCATGGTGGTGGCACAGAATTTGAAAATTCTGTGTGGCCACCACGGAAAACAATGCAAAGTGATTTCAATGAAAAGATGATGTAGCATTAGGAGCCACTGCGGTAGTATGAAAAACCAAAAAATCCGCAAACCAGGTTGGTTGGAGTGTTGGACCTGGTCAAACAGAGAAACAGAAGAACGTGGGAAAAATGTCCGCCTGTCAAATGAGCCCTAAGCCCAACCCGTAACCATCCTGTTGTTTTTTTCCTAAACCCAACCTTCCCATTGTTGTCCCATGTCCCGTTATTGCTTTCCTAAACCCAACCGTTTTTTGATTTCCTAAACCCAACCGTTTATTGTTTTCCTAAACCCAACCGTCCCATTGTCCCATCCTTACCTCAAAGGGGTCGTGTTCATTTCACGGAATTAATGATCACAAATTGTTAACCACGCACTACGTGGTGGTGGCACAGAATGTGTGAAAATTCTGTGTGGTCACCAAGGAAAACAATGCCAATGTAAAGTCACTAAGAAATGACGTACTAAACCCAACCATTTTTGACGGACAAATTCAAGTTTGAATCTTAGTAAGAGGTTTTGCGTCAAAAGTATTCTGTTGTCCAATGTAATTAGAAAGCTGAATCTGGCAGGGGAGTCATAGAAAGACCCCATGTAAACTACTTAACCATTGCCTTTTAAGTCAATGACAGATCGGAGCTGCATTTCCGTGATGAAAAATTGCTAAAATGCTGTTTTACGTGGCTCGTTGGTCTAGGGGTATGATTCTCGCTTTGGGTGCGAGAGGTCCCGGGTTCAAATCCCGGACGAGCCCAAAGGACAAAACGTGGTTAATACCACAATTGAACATTTAAAGTCCAGTGTAAAATCGACTCCATCCAAATAAATGACAGCAGGCGTATGTGTTTGCGTACAATATTGGGCAATAATGCTGATATTCAGTTTCAAAATAAATCCAAAAACTGAAGACTTTGTTCCCAGCATTCAACTTGTGATTGGTCCTTGATGCTGGCCTTGGAAGGACCTGGGGTCCCCTAACAAGATTAGTAGGAAGTGTAGTAGAGCATTTTGGCAACTTTGCATAGCCTGCTTCAACTGCAGTAAACAGAAGAACTGGGAAAAATATGAGGAACAAATGAGCAGGACATGACCCGTTGCCATTCTGTTGTTTTTTTCCTAAACCCAACCTTCCCATTGTTGTCCCATGTCCCGTTATTGCTTTCCTAAACCCAACCATCCCGTTGTTGTCCTGCGTGTCATGGAAAGGTATGGCCACCCACAAGCCTTTCCTTACCTTAAATTCCGGAAATGATCACAAACTGTTCATTTCACACAGAATCCTGTTCATTTCACAGGAAAATTCCCATCCGTGAAATGATCACAAATCTAAACCCAACCATTTTTGACGGACAAATTCAAGTTTGAATCTTAAGGTTTTGCGTCAAAAGTATTCTGTTGTCCAATGTAATTAGAAAGCTGAATCTGGCAGGGGAGTCATAGAAAAACCCATGTAAACTACTTAACCATTGCCTTTTAAGTCAATGACAGATCGGAGCTTTTTCCGTGATGAAAAATTGCCTGCTTCAACTGTTGGTCAGTAAATTCTTTCGAAGAACCATCCCGGTTCAAATCCCGGACGAGCAAAAGGACAAAACGGAAATACCACAATTGAACATTTAAAGTCCAGTTTAAAATCAAATGATCCAAATCAAATAAATGACAGCAGGTTGTTTGACAATATTGGTTTAATGCTGATATTCAGTTTCAAAATAAATCCAAAACTGAAGACTTTGTTCCCAGCATTCAACTGTGATTGGTCCTTGAAAAACTCCTTGGAAGGACCTGGGGTCCCCTAACAAGATTAGTAGGAAGTGTAGTAGAGCATTTTGGCAACTTTGCATAGCCTGCTTCAACTGCAGTAAACAGAAGAACTGGGAAAAAATATGAGGAACAAATGAGCAGGACATGACCCGTTGCCATTCTGTTGTTTTTTTCCTAAACCCAACCTTCCCATTGTTGTCCCATGTCCCGTTATTGCTTTCCTAAACCCAACCATCCCGTTGTTGTCCTGCGTGTCATGGAAAGGTATGGCCACCCACAAGCCTTTCCTTACCTTAAAGGGGTCCTGTTCATTTCACGGAATTCCGTGAAATGATCACAAACTGTTCACACCAACCATTTTGGTGGTGGCACAGAATGTTTGAAAATCTTGTGGCCACCACGGAAAACAATGTGATTTCAATGAAAAGATGATGTAGCATTAGGAGCCACTGAAAAACTAGTATGAAAAGCCAAAAAGTCCGCAAAGGGAGGTTGGTTGGATGTTGGACAACTGGTCAAACAGAGAAGACCCAGTAGAGCGTGACCGTGTCCGCCAATCACGTTCCCTAAGCCCAACCGTAACCATCCTGTTGTTATTTTCCTAAACCCAACCTTCCCATTGTTGTCCCATGTCCCGTTATTGCTTTCCTAAACCCAACCATTTCCTAAACCCAACCGTTTATTGTTTTCCTAAACCCAACCGTCCCATTGTCCCATCCTTAAGGTCAAAGGGGTGGCCATTTCCCAAAGGGGTTGTTCATTTCACGGAATTAATGATCACAAATTGTTAACCACGCACTTTGGTGGCACAGAATGTGTGAAAATTCTGTGTGTGGTCACCAAGGAAAACAATGCCAATGTAAAGTAAAACCCCCAACCATTTTTGACGGACAAATTCAAGTTTGAATCTTAGTAAGAGGTTTTAAACGTCAAAAAGTATTCTGTTGTCCAATGTAATTAGAAAGCTGAATCTGGCAGGGGAGTCATAGAAAGACCCCATGTAAACTACTTAACCATTGCCTTTTAAGTCAATGACAGATCGGAGCTGCATTTCCGTGATGAAAATAGCTTCAACTGCAGTAAACAGAAGAACTGCTAAAATTCTGTTTTACGTGGCTCGTTGGTCTAGGGGTATGATTCTCGCTTTCCTGCGAGAGGTCCCGGTTCAAATCCCGGACGAGCCCAAAGGACAAAACGTGGTTAATACCACAATTGAACATTTAAAGTCCAGTGTAAAATCGACTCCATCCAAATAAATGACAGCAGGTGTATGTGTTTGCGTACAATATTGGGCAATAATGCTGATATTCAGTTTCAAAATAAATCCAAAAACTGAAGACTTTGTTCCCAGCATTCAACTTGTGATTGGTCCTTGATGCTGGCCTTGGAAGGACCTGGGGTCCCCTTTAGTAGGAAGTGTAGTAGAGCATTTTGGCAACTTTGCATAGCCTGCTTCAACTGCAGTAAACAGAAGAACTGGGAAAAATATGAGGAACAAATGAGCAGGACATGACCCATTGCCATTCTGTTGTTTTTTTCCTAAACCCAACCTTCCCATTGTTGTCCCATGTCCCGTTATTGCTTTCCTAAACCCAACCATCCCGTTGTTGTCCTGCGTGTCATGGAAAGGTATGGCCACCCACAAGCCTTTCCTTACCTTAAAAGGGTCCTGTTCATTTCACGGAATTCCGTGAAATGATCACAAATGTTCAAACCCAACCATTTTTGGTGGCACAAATTCAAAATTTGAATGTGGCCACCAGGTTTTGCGTCAAAACAATGTAAAGTGTTGTCAATGAAAGAAAGCTGAATCTGGCATTAGGAGCCACTAGAAAAACTCCATGTAAACTATTAAAAGCCTTTTAAGTCAATGACAGGTTTTGGATAGCCTGTTGGGCTGCAGTAAACAGAAAGAACCAGGAAAAATGACCGTGTCCGAACAAATCACGCCCTAACCCAACCGTAACCATCCTGTTGTTTTTTCCTAAACCCAACCTTCCCATTGTTGTCCCATGTCCCGTTATTGCTTTCCTAAACCCAACCATTTTTGATTTCCTAAACCCAACCGTTTATTGTTTTCCTAAACCCAACCGTCCCATTGTCCCATCCTTACCTCAAAGGGGTCGTGTTCATTTCACGGAATTAATGATCACAAATTGTTAACCACGCACTACGTGGTGGTGGCACAGAATGTGTGAAAATTCTGTGTGGTCACCAAGGAAAACAATGAATGTAAAAATAAGAAATGACTAAACCCAACCATTTTTGACGGACAAATTCAAGTTTGAATCTTAGTAAGAGGTTTTGCGTCAAAAGTATTCTGTTGTCCAATGTAATTAGAAAGCTGAATCTGGCAGGGGAGTCATAGAAAGACCCCATGTAAACTACTTAACCATTGCCTTTTAAGTCAATGACAGATCGGAGCTGCATTTCCGTGATGAAAAATTGCTAAAATGCTGTTTTACGTGGCTCGTTGGTCTAGGGGTATGATTCTCGCTTTGGGTGCGAGAGGTCCCGGGTTCAAATCCCGGACGAGCCCAAAGGACAAAACGTGGTTAATACCACAATTGAACATTTAAAGTCCAGTGTAAAATCAACTCCATCCAAATAAATGACAGCAGGTGTATGTGTTTGCGTACAATATTGGGCAATAATGCTGATATTCAGTTTCAAAATAAATCCAAAAACTGAAGACTTTGTTCCCAGCATTCAACTTGTGATTGGTCCTTGATGCTGGCCTTGGAAGGACCTGGGGTCCCCTAACAAGATTAGTAGGAAGTGTAGTAGAGCATTTTGGCAACTTTGCATAGCCTGCTTCAACTGCAGTAAACAGAAGAACTGGGAAAAATATGAGGAACAAATGAGCAGGACATGACCCATTGCCATTCTGTTGTTTTTTTAAACCCAACCTTCCCATTGTTGTCCCATGTCCCGTTATTGCTTTCCTAAACCCAACCATCCCGTTGTTGTCCTGCGTGTCATGGAAAGGTATGGCCACCCACAAGCCTTTCCTTACCTTAAAAGGGGTCCTGTTCATTTCACGGAATTCCGTGAAATGATCACAAACTGTTCACACCCAACCATTTTTGACGTGGTGGTGGCACAGAATGTGTGAAAATTCTGTGTGGCCACCACGAGGTGATTTCAATGAAAAGATGATGTAGCATTAGGAGCCACTGCGAGTAGTATGAAAAGCCAAAAATCCGCAAAGGGAGGTTGGTTGGAGTGTTGGACGGGTCAAACAGAAAGTAGAGCGTGACCGTGTCCGCCTGTCACACGTTCCCTAAGCCCAACCGTAACCATCCTGTTGTTATTTTCCTAAACCCAACCTTCCCCCATTGTTGTCCCATGTCCCGTTATTGCTTTCCTAAACCCAACCGTTTTTTGATTTCCTAAACCCAACCGTTTATTGTTTTTTTTTTCTAAACCCAACCGTCCCATTGTCCCATCCTTACCTCAAAGGGGTCGTGTTCATTTCCCAAAATCCTGGTTGTCCTTTCACGCGTGTTCATTTCACGGAATTAATGATCATGGTTAACCACGCACTACGTGGTGGTGGCACAGAATGTGTGAAAATTCTGTGTGGTCACCAAGGAAAACAATGCCAATGATCACAAACTAAACTAAACCATTTTTGACGGACAAATTCAAGTTTGAATCTTAGTAAGAGGTTTTGCGTCAAAAGTATTCTGTTGTCCAATGTAATTAGAAAGCTGAATCTGGCAGGGGAGTCATAGAAAGACCCCATGTAAACTACTTAACCATTGCCTTTTAAGTCAATGACAGATCGGAGCTGCATTTCCGTGATGAAAAATTGCTAAAATTCTGTTTTACGTGGCTCGTTGGTCTAGGGGTATGATTCTCGCTTTGGGTGCGAGAGGTCCCGGGTTCAAATCCCGGACGAGCCCAAAGGACAAAACGTGGTTAATACCACAATTGAACATTTAAAGTCCAGTGTAAAATCGACTCCATCCAAATAAATGACAGCAGGTGTATGTGTTTTGCGTACAATATTGGGCAATAATGCTGATATTCAGTTTCAAAATAAATCCAAAAACTGAAGACTTTGTTCCCAGCATTCAACTTGTGATTGGTCCTTGATGCTGGCCTTGGAAGGACCTGGGGTCCCTAACAAGATTAGTAGGAAGTGTAGTAGAGCATTTTGGCAACTTTGCATAGCCTGCTTCAACTGCAGTAAACAGAAGAACTGGGAAAAATATGAGGAACAAATGAGCAGGACATGACCCATTGCCATTCTGTTGTTTTTTTCCTAAACCCAACCTTCCCATTGTTGTCCCATGTCCCGTTATTGCTTTCCTAAACCCAACCATCCCGTTGTTGTCCTGCGTGTCATGGAAAGGTATGGCCACCCACAAGCCTTTCCTTACCTTAAAAGCGGTCCTGTTCATTTCACGGAATTCCGTGAAATGATCACAAACTGTTCACACCGCACCATTGGTGGCACAGAATGTGTGAAAATTCTGTGTGGCCACCACGGAAAACAATGCAAAGTGATTTCAATGAAAAAGATGATTTAGCATTAGGAGCCACTGCTAGTATGAAAAAAAAATCCGAAAGGGAGGTTGGTTGGAGTGTTGGCAGGGTCAAACAGAGAAGACCCAGTAGAGCGTGACCGTGTCCGCCAATCACGTTCCCTAAGCCCAACCGTAACCATCCTGTTGTTATTTTCCTAAACCCAACCTTCCCATTGTTGTCCCATGTCCCGTTATTGCTTTCCTAAACCCAACCGTTTTTGATTTCCTAAACCCAACCGTTTATTGTTTTCCTAAACCCAACCATCCCATTGTCCCATCCTTACCTCAAAGGGGTCGTGTTCATTTCACAGGGTCAAAGGGGTCGTGTTCATTTCACGGAATTAATGATCACAAATTGTTAACCACGCACTACGTGGTGGTGGCACAGAATGTGTGAAAATTCTGTGTGGTCACCAAGGAAAACAATGCCAATGTAAATCACAAAATGGCGTACTAAACCCAACCATTTTTGACGGACAAATTCAAGTTTGAATCTTAGTAAGAGGTTTTGCGTCAAAAGTATTCTGTTGTCCAATGTAATTAGAAAGCTGAATCTGGCAGGGGAGTCATAGAAAGACCCCATGTAAACTACTTAACCATTGCCTTTTAAGTCAATGACAGATCGGAGCTGCATTTCCGTGATGAAAAATTGCTAAAATGCTGTTTTACGTGGCTCGTTGGTCTAGGGGTATGATTCTCGCTTATGTGCGAGAGGTCCCGGGTTCAAATCCCGGACGAGCCCAAGGACAAAACGTGATTAATACCACAATTGAACATTTAAAGTCCAGTGTAAAATCGACTCCATCCAAATAAATGACAGCAGGTGTATGTGTTTTTGCGTACAATATTGGGCAATAATGCTGATATTCAGTTTCAAAATAAATCCAAAAACTGAAGACTTTGTTCCCAGCATTCAACTTGTGATTGGTCCTTGATGCTGGCCTTGGAAGGACCTGGGGTCCCCTAACAAGATTAGTAGGAAGTGTAGTAGAGCATTTTTGGCAACTTTGCATAGCCTGCTTCAACTGCAGTAAACAGAAGAACTGGGAAAAATATGAGGAACAAATGAGCAGGACATGACCCATTGCCATTCTGTTGTTTTTTTCCTAAACCCAACCTTCCCATTGTTGTCCCATGTCCCGTTATTGCTTTCCTAAACCCAACCATCCCGTTGTTGTCCTGCGTGTCATGGAAAGGTATGGCCACCCACAAGCCTTTCCTTACCTTAAAGGGGTCCTGTTCATTTCACGGAATTCCGTGAAATGATCACAAACTGTTCAAACCCAACCATTTTGGTGGCACAAATTCAAAATTCTGTTTGAATCTTAAAAGAATGTTTTCAATGAAAAGATGATTCTGTTGTCCACTGTAGTATGAAAAGCCAAAAATGAATTGGTTGGGTGTTGGACATAAAAAAAGACCCAGTCCATGTCCGCCAATCACTTCCCTAAGCCCAACCGTAACCATCCTGTTGTTATTTTCCTAAACCCAACCTTCCCATTGTTGTCCCATGTCCCGTTATTGCTTTCCTAAACCCAACCTTCCCATTTTTTATTGATTTCCTAAACCCAACCGTTTATTGTTTTCCTAAACCACCGTCCCATTGTCCCATCCTTACCTCAAAGGGGTCGTGTTCATTTCACAGGGTCAAAGGGGTGGCCATTTCCACAAATTAATGATCACAAATTGTTAACCACGCACTACGTGGTGGTGGCACAGAATGTGTGAAAATTCTGTGTGGTCACCAAGGAAAACAATGCCAAATAAAGTCACTAAAATGATACTAAACCCAACCATTTTTGACGGACAAATTCAAGTTTGAATCTTAGTAAGAGGTTTTGCGTCAAAAGTATTCTGTTGTCCAATGTAATTAGAAAGCTGAATCTGGCAGGGGAGTCATAGAAAGACCCCATGTAAACTACTTAACCATTGCCTTTTAAGTCAATGACAGATCGGAGCTGCATTTCCGTGATGAAAAATTGCTAAAATTCTGTTTTACGTGGCTCGTTGGTCTAGGGGTATGATTCTCGCTTTGGTGTCCCAGAGGTCCCGGGTTCAAATCCCGGACGAGCCCAAAGGACAAAAAGTGATTCATACCACAATTGAACATTTAAAGTCCAGTGTAAAATCGACTCCATCCAAATAAATGACAGCAGGTGTATGTGTTTGCGTACAATATTGGGCAATAATGCTGATATTCAGTTTCAAAATAAATCCAAAAACTGAAGACTTTGTTCCCAGCATTCAACTTGTGATTGGTCCTTGATGCTGGCCTTGGAAGGACCTGGGGTCCCCTAACAAGATTAGTAGGAAGTGTAGTAGAGCATTTTGGCAACTTTGCATAGCCTGCTTCAACTGCAGTAAACAGAAGAACTGGGAAAAATATGAGGAACAAATGAGCAGGACATGACCCATTGCCATTCTGTTGTTTTTTTCCTAAACCCAACCTTCCCATTGTTGTCCCATGTCCCGTTATTGCTTTCCTAAACCCAACCATCCCGTTGTTGTCCTGCGTGTCATGGAAAGGTATGGCCACCCACAAGCCTTTCCTTACCTTAAAAGGGGTCCTGTTCATTTCACGGAATTCCGTGAAATGATCACAAACTAAACCACAACCATTTTTGGCCACGGACAAATTCAAGTTTGAATCTTAGTAAGAGGTTTTGCGAAAAGTATTCTGTTGTCCAATGTATTAGAAAGCTGAATCTGGCAGGGGAGTATAGAAAAACCCAAAAACTCCTTGGTTGGATTTGGACCTTTTAAGTCAAACAGATCCCATAGCCTGACCGTGTCCGCAATCAAACAGAAGAACTGGGAAAATCCTGTTGTTATTTTCAAACCCAACCTTCCCATTGTTGTTGTCCCGTTTTTTCCTAAACCCAACCTTTTTTGTTTCCCATGTCCCAACCGTTTATTGTTTTCCTAAACCCAACCATCCCATTGTCCCATCCTCCTCAAAGGGGTCGTTCATTTCACAGGGTGGGGGTATGTTCATTTCACGGAATTAATGATCACAAATTGTTAACCACGCACTACTGGTGGTGGCACAGAATGTGTGAAAATTCTGTGTGGTCACCAAGAAAAACAATGCCAATGATCAAGTCACTAAACGTCTAAACCCAACCATTTTTGACGGACAAATTCAAGTTTGAATCTTAGTAAGAGGTTTTGCGTCAAAAGTATTCTGTTGTCCAATGTAATTAGAAAGCTGAATCTGGCAGGGGAGTCATAGAAAGACCCCATGTAAACTACTTAACCATTGCCTTTTAAGTCAATGACAGATCGGAGCTGCATTTCAGTGATGAAAAATTGCTAAAATGATGGCTCAAATGGTCTAGGGGTATGATTCCCTTTGGGTGCAGAGGTCCCGGTTCAAATCCCGGACGAGCCCAAAGGACAAAATTGTTAATACCACAATTGAACATTTAAAGTCCAGTGTAAAATCCAACTCCATCCAAATAAATGACAGCAGGTGTATGTGTTTGCGTACAATATTGGGCAATAATGCTGATATTCAGTTTCAAAATAAATCCAAAAACTGAAGACTTTGTTCCCAGCATTCAACTTGTGATTGGTCCTTGATGCTGGCCTTGGAAGGACCTGGGGTCCCCTAACAAGATTAGTAGGAAGTGTAGTAGAGCATTTTGGCAACTTTGCATAGCCTGCTTCAACTGCAGTAAACAGAAGAACTGGGAAAAATATGAGGAACAAATGAGCAGGACATGACCCATTGCCATTCTGTTGTTTTTTTTTCCTAAACCCAACCTTCCCATTGTTGTCCCATGTCCCGTTATTGCTTTCCTAAACCCAACCATCCCGTTGTTGTCCTGCGTGTCATGGAAAGGTATGGCCACCCACAAGCCTTTCCTTACCTTAAAGGGGTCCTGTTCATTTCACGGAATTCCGTGAAATGATCACAAATCTAAACCCAACCATTTTTGGTGGTGGCACAGAATTTGAATCTTAGTGAAAATTCTGTGTGGCCACCACGGAAAACAATGCAAAGTGATTTCAATGAAAAGATGATTCTGGAGCCACTGCGATGTATGAAAAAGCCAAAAATCCGGCAAAAGGGAGGTTGGTTGGAGTGTTGGACGGGTCAAACAGAAACTACCCAGTTTTAGAGTCAATGACCGTGTCCGCCATCACTGCTTCCCAGTAAACCCAACCGTAACCATCCTGTTGTTATTTTTTTTTAAACCCAACCTTCCCATTGTTGTCCCATGTCCCGTTATTGCTTTCCTAAACCCAACCGTTTTTTGATTTCCTAAACCCAACCGTTTATTGTTTTCCTAAACCCAACCGTCCCATTGTCCCATCCTTACCTCAAAGGGGTCGTGTCATTTCACAGGGTCAAAGGGGTGGTTCATTTCACGGAATTAATGATCACAAATTGTTAACCACGCACCGTGGTGGTGGCACAGAATGTGTGAAAATTCTGTGTGGTCACCAAGGAAAACAATGCCAATGTAAATGATCACAAAAATGACGTAAAACCCAACCATTTTTGACGGACAAATTCAAGTTTGAATCTTAGTAAGAGGTTTTGCGTCAAAAGTATTCTGTTGTCCAATGTAATTAGAAAGCTGAATCTGGCAGGGGAGTCATAGAAAACCCCATGTAAACTACTTAACCATTGCCTTTTAAGTCAATGACAGATCGGAGCTGCATTTCCGTGATGAAAAATTGCTAAAATTTGTTTTACGTGGCTCGTTGGTCTAGGGGTACATGATTCTCGCTTCTGTTGCGAAACCCCGGTTCAAATCCCCGAGCCCAAAGGACAAAACGTGATTAATACCACAATTGAACATTTAAAGTCCAGTGTAAAATCGACTCCATCCAAATAAATGACAGCAGGTGTATGTGTTTGCGTACAATATTGGGCAATAATGCTGATATTCAGTTTCAAAATAAATCCAAAAACTGAAGACTTTGTTCCCAGCATTCAACTTGTGATTGGTCCTTGATGCTGGCCTTGAAGGACCTGGGGTCCCCTAACAAGATTAGTAGGAAGTGTAGTAGAGCATTTTGGCAACTTTGCATAGCCTGCTTCAACTGCAGTAAACAGAAGAACTGGGAAAAATATGAGGAACAAATGAGCAGGACATGACCCATTGCCATTCTGTTGTTTTTTTTCCTAAACCCAACCTTCCCATTGTTGTCCCATGTCCCAACCATCCCGTTATTGCTTTCCTAAACCCCCAACCATCCCGTTGTTGTCCTGCGTGTCATGGAAAGGTATGGCCACCCACAAAGCCTTTCCTTACCTTAAAAAAGGGGTCCTGTTCATTTTTTTGACGTCCCATTGTCCCATCCTTACCTCAAAGGGGTGATTTCACGAATTCCCACGCACTGTGAAATGATCACAAAAATCTAAACCCAACCATTTTTGACGGACAAATTCAAGTTTGAATCTTAGTAAGAGGTTTTGCGTCAAAAGTATTCTGTTGTCCAATGTAATTAGAAAGCTGAATCTGGCAGGGGAGTCATAGAAAAACTCCATGTAAACTACTTAACCATTGCCTTTTAAGTCAATGACAGATCGGAGCTGCATTTCCGTGATGAAAAATTGCTAAACTGTTTTACGTGGCTCGTTGGTCTAGGGGTATGATTCTCGCTTTCCTTGCGAGAGGTCCCGGTTCAAATCCCGGACGAGCCCAAATTTTTGAGGACAAAACGTGTTTAATACCACAATTGAACATTTAAAGTCCAGTGTAAAATCGACTCCATCCAAATAAATGACAGCAGGTGTATGTGTTTGCGTAAATATGGGCAATAATGCTGATATTCAGTTTCTAAATAAATCCAAAAACTGAAGACTTTGTTCCCAGCATTCAACTTGTGATTGGTCCTTGATGCTTTTGGAAGGACCTGGGGTCCCCTAACAAGATTAGTAGGAAGTGTAGTAGAGCATTTTGGCAACTTTGCATAGCCTGCTTCAACTGCAGTAAACAGAAGAACTGGGAAAAATATGAGGAACAAATGAGCAGGACATGACCCGTTGCCATTCTGTTGTTTTTTTCCTAAACCCAACCTTCCCATTGTTGTCCCATGTCCCGTTATTGCTTTCCTAAACCCAACCATCCCGTTGTTGTCCTGCGTGTGTCATGGAAAGGTATGGCCACCCACAAGCCTTTCCTTACCTTAAAAGGGGTCCTGTTCATTTCACGGAATTCCGTGAAATGATCACAAACTGTTCACACCAACCACAGAATTTTCTGTGTGGCCACCACGGAAAACAATGCAAAGTGATTTCAATGAAAAGATGATGTAGCATTAGGAGCCACTGCGAGTAGTATGAAAAGCCAAAAATCCGCAAAGGGAGGTTGGTTGGAGTGTTGGACGGGTCAAACAGAGAAAAACCCAGTAGAGCGTGACCGTGTCCGCCAATCACGATCCCTAAGCCCAACCGTAACCATCCTGTTGTTATTTTCCTAAACCCAACCTTCCCATTGTTGTCCCATGTCCCGTTATTGCTTTCCTAAACCCAACCGTTTTTTGATTTCCTAAACCCAACCGTTTATTGTTTTCCTAAACCCAACCGTCCCATTGTCCCATCCTTACCTCAAAGGGGTCGTGTTCATTTCACAGGGTCAAAGGGGTCGTGTTCATTTCACGGAATTAATGATCACAAATTGTTAACCACGCACTACGTGGTGGTGGCACAGAATGTGTGAAAATTCTGTGTGGTCACCAAGGAAAACAATGCCAATGTAAAGTCACTAAAAATGACGTACTAAACCCAACCATTTTTGACGGACAAATTCAAGTTTGAATCTTAGTAAGAGGTTTTGCGTCAAAAGTATTCTGTTGTCCAATGTAATTAGAAAGCTGAATCTGGCAGGGGAGTCATAGAAAGACCCCATGTAAACTACTTAACCATTGCCTTTTAAGTCAATGACAGATCGGAGCTGCATTTCCGTGATGAAAAATTGCTAAAATTGCTGTTTTACGTGGCTCGTTGGTCTAGGGGTATGATTCTCGCTTTGGGTGCGAGAGGTCCCGGTTCAAATCCCGGACGAGCCCAAAGGACAAAAACGTGGTTAATACCACAATTGAACATTTTAAGTCCAGTGTAAAATCGACTCCATCCAAATAAATGACAGCAGGTGTATGTGTTTGCGTACAATATTGGGCAATAATGCTGATATTCAGTTTCAAAATAAATCCAAAAACTGAAGACTTTGTTCCCAGCATTCAACTTGTGATTGGTCCTTGATGCTGGCCTTGGAAGGACCTGGGGTCCCCTAACAAGATTAGTAGGAAGTGTAGTAGAGCATTTTGGCAACTTTGCATAGCCTGCTTCAACTGCAGTAAACAGAAGAACTGGGAAAAATATGAGGAACAAATGAGCAGGACATGACCCGTTGCCATTCTGTTGTTTTTTTCCTAAACCCAACCTTCCCATTGTTGTCCCATGTCCCGTTATTGCTTTCCTAAACCCAACCATCCCGTTGTTGTCCTGCGTGTCATGGAAAGGTATGGCCACCCACAAGCCTTTCCTTACCTTAAAGGGGTCCTGTTCATTTCACGGAATTCCGTGAAATGATCACAAACTGTTCACACCAACTACGTGGTTTTTGTGGAAAATTCAAGTTTGAATCTTAGTAAACAATGCAAATGTGATTTCAATGAAAAGATGAATCTGGCATTAGGAGCCACTGCGAGTAGTATGAAAAGCCAAAAATCCTTAACCATTGGTTGGAGTTTTAAGTCAAACAGAGAAGACCCAGTTGCGTGACCGTGCCTGCACGTTCCCTAAGCCCAAAAATATGAGGAACAAATGAGCAGGACATGACCATCCTTCTGTTGTTTTTTTCCTAAACCCAACCTTCCCATTGTTGTCCCATGTCCCGTTATTGCTTTCCTAAACCCAACCATCCTGTTTTTTGATTTCCTAAACCCAACCGTTTATTGTTTTCCTAAACCCAACCGTCCCATTGTCCCATCCTTACCTCAAAGGGGTCGTGCCATTTCACCCAGGGTCAAAGGGGTCGTGTTCATTTCACGGAATTAATGATCACAAATTGTTAACCACGCACTACGTGGTGGTGGCACAGAATGTGTGAAATTCTGTGGTCACCAAGGAAAACAATGCCAATGTAAAAAATGACGTACTAAACCCAACCATTTTTGACGGACAAATTCAAGTTTGAATCTTAGTAAGAGGTTTTGCGTCAAAAGTATTCTGTTGTCCAATGTAATTAGAAAGCTGAATCTGGCAGGGGAGTCATAGAAAGACCCCATGTAAACTACTTAACCATTGCCTTTTAAGTCAATGACAGATCGGAGCTGCATTTCCGTGATGAAAAAACTTGCTAAAATTCTGTTTTAAACTCGTTGGTCTAGGGGTATGATTCTCGCTTTGGGTGCATGGAAGGTCCCGGTTCAAATCCCACAAGGACGAGCCCAAAAAGGACAAAACGTGATTAATACCACAATTGAACATTTAAAGTCCAGTGTAAAATCGACTCCATCCAAATAAATGACAGCAGGTGTATGTGTTTGCGTACAATATTGGGCAATAATGCTGATATTCAGTTTCTAAATAAATCCAAAAACTGAAGACTTTGTTCCCAGCATTCAACTTGTGATTGGTCCTTGATGCTGGCCTTGGAAGGACCTGGGGTCCCCTAACAAGATTAGTAGGAAGTGTAGTAGAGCATTTTGGCAACTTTGCATAGCCTGCTTCAACTGCAGTAAACAGAAGAACTGGGAAAAATATGAGGAACAAATGAGCAGGACATGACCCATTGCCATTCTGTTGTTTTTTTCCTAAACCCAACCTTCCCATTGTTGTCCCATGTCCCGTTATTGCTTTCCTAAACCCAACCATCCCGTTGTTGTCCTGCGTGTCATGGAAAGGTATGGCCACCCACAAGCCTTTCCTTACCTTAAAGGGGGTCCTGTTCATTTCACGGAATTCCGTGAAATGATCACAAACTGTTCACAACCCAACCATTTTTGGGACACAGAATGTGTGAAAATTCTGTGTGGCCACCAAAAACAATTGCAAAAGTGATTTCAATGAAAAGATGATGTAGCATTAGGAGCCACTGCGAGTAGTATGAAAAGCCAAAAATCCGCAAAGGGAGGTTGGTTGGAGTGTTGGACGGGTCAAACAGAATGAAGAACCAGTAGAGCGTGACCGTGTCCGAATCACGTTCCCTAAGCCCAACCGTAACCATCCTGTTGTTATTTTCCTAAACCCAACCTTCCCATTGTTGTCCCATGTCCCGTTATTGCTTTCCTAAACCCAACCATTTCCTAAACCCAACCGTTTATTGTTTTCCTAAACCCAACCGTCCCATTGTCCCATCCTTACCTCAAAGGGGTCTTTCATTTCACAGGGTCAAAGGGGTCGTGTTCATTTCACGGAATTAATGATCACAAATTGTTAACCACGCACTACGTGGTGGTGGCACAGAATGTGTGAAAATTCTGTGTGGTCACCAAGGAAAACAATGCCAATGTAAAAACACTGAAATGACGTAAACCCAACCATTTTTGACGGACAAATTCAAGTTTGAATCTTAGTAAGAGGTTTGCGTCAAAAGTATTCTGTTGTCCAATGTAATTAGAAAGCTGAATCTGGCAGGGGAGTCATAGAAAGACCCCATGTAAACTACTTAACCATTGCCTTTTAAGTCAATGACAGATCGGAGCTGCATTTCCGTGATGAAAAATTGCTAAAATGCTGTTTTACGTGGCTCGTTGGTCTAGGGGTATGATTCTCGCTTTGGGTGCGAGAGGTCCCGGGTTCAAATCCCGGACGAGCCCAAAGGACAAAACGTGGTTAATACCACAATTGAACATTTAAAGTCCAGTGTAAAATCAACTCCATCCAAATAAATGACAGCAGGTGTATGTGTTTTTGCGTACAATATTGGGCAATAATGCTGATATTCAGTTTCAAAATAAATCCAAAAACTGAAGACTTTGTTCCCAGCATTCAACTTGTGATTGGTCCTTGATGCTGGCCTTGGAAGGACCTGGGGTCCCCCTAACAAGATTAGTAGGAAGTGTAGTAGAGCATTTTGGCAACTTTGCATAGCCTGCTTCAACTGCAGTAAACAGAAGAACTGGGAAAAATATGAGGAACAAATGAGCAGGACATGACCCATTGCCATTCTGTTGTTTTTTTCCTAAACCCAACCTTCCCATTGTTGTCCCATGTCCCGTTATTGCTTTCCTAAACCCAACCATCCCGTTGTTGTCCTGCGTGTCATGGAAAGGTATGGCCACCCACAAGCCTTTCCTTACCTTAAAGGGGTCCTGTTCATTTCACGGAATTCCGTGAAATGATCACAAACTGTTCAACCATTTTTTGGTGGTGGCACAAATTCAAGTTTGAAAATTCTGTGTGGCCACCACGGAAAACAATGCAAAAAGTGATTTCAATGAAAAGATGATGTAGCATTAGGAGCCACTGCGAAAAACTAGTATGAAAAGCCAAAAATCCGTCAAAGGGAGGTTGGTTGGAGTTTGGACGGGTCAAACAAAGACCCAGTAGAGCGTGACCGTGTCCGCCTGTCACGTTCCCTAAGCCCAACCGTAACCATCCTGTTTTATTTTCCTAAACCCAACCTTCCCATTGTTGTCCCATGTCCCGTTATTTTTTCCTAAACCCAACCGTTTTTTGATTTCCTAAACCCAACCGTTTATTGTTTTCCTAAACCCAACCATCCCATTGTCCCATCCTTACCTCAAAGGGGTCGTTCATTTCACAGGGTCAAAGGGGTCGTGTTCATTTCACGGAATTAATGATCACAAATTGTTAACCACGCACTACGTGGTGGTGGCACAGAATGTGTGAAAATTCTGTGTGGTCACCAAGGAAAACAATGCCAATGTAAAGTCACTAAGAAATGACGTAAAACCCAACCATTTTTGACGGACAAATTCAAGTTTGAATCTTAGTAAGAGGTTTTGCGTCAAAAGTATTCTGTTGTCCAATGTAATTAGAAAGCTGAATCTGGCAGGGGAGTCATAGAAAGACCCCATGTAAACTACTTAACCATTGCCTTTTAAGTCAATGACAGATCGGAGCTGCATTTCCGTGATGAAAAATTGCTAAAATGCTGTTTTTACGTGGCTCGTTGGTCTAGGGGTATGATTCTCGCTTTGGGTGCGAGAGGTCCCGGGTTCAAATCCCGGACGAGCCCAAAGGACAAAACGTGGTTAATACCACAATTGAACATTTAAAGTCCAGTGTAAAATCGACTCCATCCAAATAAATGACAGCAGGCGTATGTGTTTTGCGTACAATATTGGGCAATAATGCTGATATTCAGTTTCAAAATAAATCCAAAAACTGAAGACTTTGTTCCCAGCATTCAACTTGTGATTGGTCCTTGATGCTGGCCTTGGAAGGACCTGGGGTCCCCTAACAAGATTAGTAGGAAGTGTAGTAGAGCATTTTGGCAACTTTGCATAGCCTGCTTCAACTGCAGTAAACAGAAGAACTGGGAAAAATATGAGGAACAAATGAGCAGGACATGACCCATTGCCATTCTGTTGTTTTTTTTTCCTAAACCCAACCTTCCCATTGTTGTCCCATGTCCCGTTATTGCTTTCCCTAAACCCAACCATCCCGTTGTTGTCCTGCGTGTCATGGAAAGGTATGGCCACCCACAAGCCTTTCCTTACCTTAAAGGGGTCCTGTTCATTTCACGGAATTCCGTGAAATGATCACAAACTGTTCACACCGCACTACGTGGTGGTGGCACAGAATGTGTGAAAATTTTGTGGCCACCACGGAAAAAATGCAAAGTGATTTCAATGAAAAGATGACTTAGGAGCCACTGCGAGTAGTATGAAAAAGCCAAAAATCCGTTGTCCAAAGGGAGGTTGGTTGGATCTGTTGGGGGGTCAAACAGAGAAGACCCAGTAGAGCGTGACCGTGTCCGCCAATCACGTTCCCTAAGCCCAACCGTAACCATCCTGTTGTTATTTTCCTAAACCCAACCTTCCCATTGTTGTCCCATGTCCCGTTATTGCTTTCCTAAACCCAACCGTTTTTTGATTTCCTAAACCCAACCGTTTATTGTTTTCCTAAACCCAACCGTCCCATTGTCCCATCCTTTCCATCCTTACCTCAAAGGGGTCGTGTTCATTTCACAGGGTCAAAGGGGTCGTGTTCATTTCACGGAATTAATGATCACAAATTGTTAACCACGCACTACGTGGTGGTGGCACAGAATGTGTGAAAATTCTGTGTGGTCACCAAGAAAACAATGCCAATGTAAAGTCACTAAAAATGACGTACTAAACCCAACCATTTTTGACGGACAAATTCAAGTTTGAATCTTAGTAAGAGGTTTTGCGTCAAAAGTATTCTGTTGTCCAATGTAATTAGAAAGCTGAATCTGGCAGGGGAGTCATAGAAAGACCCCATGTAAACTACTTAACCATTGCCTTTTAAGTCAATGACAGATCGGAGCTGCATTTCCGTGATGAAAAATTGCTAAAATTGTGTTTTACGTGGCTCGTTGGTCTAGGGGTATGATTCTCGCTTTGGGTGCGAGAGGTCCCGGGTTCAAATCCCGGACGAGCCCAAAGGACAAAAATGATTAATACCACAATTGAACATTTAAAGTCCAGTGTAAAATCAACTCCATCCAAATAAATGACAGCAGGTGTATGTGTTTGCGTACAATATTGGGCAATAATGCTGATATTCAGTTTCTAAAATAAATCCAAAAACTGAAGACTTTGTTCCCAGCATTCAACTTGTGATTGGTCCTTGATGCTGAAAGCCTTGGAAGGACCTGGGGTCCCCTAACAAGATTAGTAGGAAGTGTAGTAGAGCATTTTGGCAACTTTGCATAGCCTGCTTCAACTGCAGTAAACAGAAGAACTGGGAAAAATATGAGGAACAAATGAGCAGGACATGACCCATTGCCATTCTGTTGTTTTTTTCCTAAACCCAACCTTCCCATTGTTGTCCCATGTCCCGTTATTGCTTTCCTAAACCCAACCATCCCGTTGTTGTCCTGCGTGTCATGGAAAGGTATGGCCACCCACAAGCCTTTCCTTACCTTAAAAGGGGTCCTGTTCATTTCACGGAATTCCGTGAAATGATCACAAACTGTTCACACCAACCATTGGTGGTGGCACAGAATGTGTGAAAATTCTGTGTGGCCACCACGGAAAACAATAGTAAAGTGATTTCAATGAAAAGATGATGTAGCATTAGGAGCCACTGCGAGTAGTATGAAAAGCCAAAAATCCGGCAAAGGGGAGGTTGGTTGGAGTGTTGGACGGGTCAAACAGAAAACCCCAGTAGAGCGTGACCGTGTCCGCCAATCACGTTCCCTTTAAGCCCAACCGTAACCATCCTGTTGTTATTTTCCTAAACCCAACCTTCCCATTGTTGTCCCATGTCCCGTTATTGCTTTCCTAAACCCAACCGTTTTTGATTTCCTAAACCCAACCGTTTATTGTTTTCCTAAACCCAACCGTCCCATTGTCCCATCCTTACCTCAAAGGGGTCGTGTTCATTTCCCAGGGTCAAAGGGGTCGTGTTCATTTCACGGAATTAATGATCACAAATTGTTAACCACGCACTACGGGTGGTGGCACAGAATGTGTGAATGTGTGAAAATTCTGTGTGGTCACCAAGGAAAACAATGCCAATGTAAAGTCACTAAGAAATGACGTACTAAACCCAACCATTTTTGACGGACAAATTCAAGTTTGAATCTTAGTAAGAGGTTTTGCGTCAAAAGTATTCTGTTGTCCAATGTAATTAGAAAGCTGAATCTGGCAGGGGAGTCATAGAAAGACCCCATGTAAACTACTTAACCATTGCCTTTTAAGTCAATGACAGATCGGAGCTGCATTTCCGTGATGAAAAATTGCTAAAATTCTGTTTTACGTGGCTCGTTGGTCTAGGGGTATGATTCTCGCTTTGGGTCCGAGAGGTCCCGGTTCAAATCCCGGACGAGCCCAAAGGACAAAACGTGATTAATACCACAATTGAACATTTAAAGTCCAGTGTAAAATCAACTCCATCCAAATAAATGACAGCAGGTGTATGTGTTTGCGTACAATATTGGGCAATAATGCTGATATTCAGTTTCAAAATAAATCCAAAACTGAAGACTTTGTTCCCAGCATTCAACTTGTGATTGGTCCTTGATGCTGGCCTTGGAAGGACCTGGGGTCCCCTAACAAGATTAGTAGGAAGTGTAGTAGAGCATTTTTTAAGCAACTTTGCATAGCCTGCTTCAACTGCAGTAAACAGAAGAACTGGGAAAAATATGAGGAACAAATGAGCAGGACATGACCCATTGCCATTCTGTTGTTTTTTTTCCTAAACCCAACCTTCCCATTGTTGTCCCATGTCCCGTTATTGCTTTCCTAAACCCAACCATCCCGTTGTTGTCCTGCGTGTCATGGAAAGGTATGGCCACCCACAAGCCTTTCCTTACCTTAAAAGGGGTTCATTTCACGGTCCTGTTCATTTCACGGAATTCAAAAATTCCGTGAAATGAAATCACAAATCTAAACCCAACCATTTTTGACGGACAAATTCAAGTTTGAATCTTAGTAAGAGGTTTTTGCGTCAAAAGTATTCTGTTGTCCAATGTAATTAAAAGCTGAATCTGGCAGGGGAGTCATAGAAAAACCCATGTAAACTACTTAACCATTGCCTTTTAAGTCAATGACAGATCTTTGCATAGCCTGCATTTCCGTGATGAAAAAAAAGAACGTGGCTCGTTGGTCTAGGGGTAATTCTCGCTTTGGGAGCAGGACAAATCCCGGACGAGCCCAAAGGACAAAACCCATGGTTAATACCATTGAACATTTAAAGTCCAGTGTAAAATCCAACTCCATCCAAATAAATGACAGCAGGTGTCCCATGTGTTTGCCATTGGGCAATAATGCTGATATTCAGTTTCAAAATAAATCCAAAAACTGAAGACTTTGTTCCCAGCATTCAACTTGTGATTGGTCCTTGATGCTGGCCTTGGAAGGACCTGGGGTCCAACAAGATTAGTAGGAAGTGTAGTAGAGCATTTTGGCAACTTTTGCATAGCCTGCTTCAAAGTAAACAGAAGAACTGGGAAAAATATGAGGAACAAATGAGCAGGACATGACCCGTTGCCATTCTGTTGTTTTTTTCCTAAACCCAACCTTCCCATTGTTGTCCCATGTCCCGTTATTGCTTTCCTAAACCCAACCATCCCGTTGTTGTCCTGCGTGTCATGGAAAGGTATGGCCACCCACAAGCCTTTCCTTACCTTAAAGGGGTCCTGTTCATTTCACGGAATTCCGTGAAATGATCACAAACTGTTCACACCATTTTGGTGGCACAGAATGTGTTTGAAAATTCTGTGTGGCCACCACGGAAAACAATGCAAAGTGATTTCAATGAAAAGATGATGTAGCATTAGGAGCCACTGCGAGTAGTATGAAAAGCCAAAAATCCGCAAAGGGAGGTTGGTTGGAGTGTTGGACGGGTCAAACAGAGAAGACCCAGTAGAGCGTGACCGTGTCCGCCTGTCACGTTCCCTAAGCCCAACCGTAACCATCCTGTTGTTATTTTCCTAAACTCAACCTTCCCATTGTTGTCCCATGTCCCGTTATTGCTTTCCTAAACCCAACCGTTTTTTGATTTCCTAAACCCAACCGTTTATTGTTTTCCTAAACCCAACCGTCCCATTGTCCCATCCTTACCTCAAAGGGGTCGTGTTCATTTCACAGGGTCAAAGGGGTCGTGTTTATTTCACGGAATTAATGATCACAAATTGTTAACCACGCACTACGTGGTGGTGGCACAGAATGTGTGAAAATTCTGTGTGGTCACCAAGGAAAACAATGCCAATGTAAAGTCACTAAGAAATGATCGTACTAAACCCAACCATTTTTGACGGACAAATTCAAGTTTGAATCTTAGTAAGAGGTTTTGCGTCAAAAGTATTCTGTTGTCCAATGTAATTAGAAAGCTGAATCTGGCAGGGGAGTCATAGAAAGACCCCATGTAAACTACTTAACCATTGCCTTTTAAGTCAATGACAGATCGGAGCTGCATTTCCGTGATGAAAAATTGCTAAAATGCTGTTTTACGTGGCTCGTTGGTCTAGGGGTATGATTCTCGCTTTGGGTGCGAGAGGTCCCGGGTTCAAATCCCGGACGAGCCCAAAGGACAAAAACGTGATTAATACCACAATTGAACATTTAAAGTCCAGTGTAAAATCGACTCCATCCAAATAAATGACAGCAGGCGTATGTGTTTGCGTACAATATTGGGCAATAATGCTGATATTCAGTTTCAAAATAAATCCAAAAACTGAAGACTTTGTTCCCAGCATTCAACTTGTGATTGGTCCTTGATGCTGGCCTTGGAAGGACCTGGGGTCCCCTAACAAGATTAGTAGGAAGTGTAGTAGAGCATTTTGGCAACTTTGCATAGCCTGCTTCAACTGCAGTAAACAGAAGAACTGGGAAAAATATGAGGAACAAATGAGCAGGACATGACCCGTTGCCATTCTGTTGTTTTTTTCCTAAACCCAACCTTCCCATTGTTGTCCCATGTCCCGTTATTGCTTTCCTAAACCCAACCATCCCGTTGTTGTCCTGCGTGTCATGGAAAGGTATGGCCACCCACAAGCCTTTCCTTACCTTAAAGGGGTCCTGTTCATTTCACGGAATTCCGTGAAATGATCACAAACTGTTCAACCCATTTTTTTGGTGGTGGCACAGAAAATTCAAGTTTGAAAATTCTTGTGGCCACCACGGAAAACAATGCAAAGTGATTTCAATGAAAAAGATGATGTAGCATTAGGAGCCACTGCGATATGAAAAGCCAAAAATCCTTTTAAAGGAGGTTGGTTGGAGTGTTGGAAACAGAAGAACTCAAACAGAGAAGAACCCAATGAGCAGGACCGTGTCCGCCAATGTTAAGCCCAACCGTAACCATCCTGTTGTTATTTTCCTAAACCCAACCTTCCCATTGTTGTCCCATGTCCCGTTATTGCTTTCCTAAACCCAACCGTTTTTTGATTTCCTAAACCCAACCGTTTATTGTTTTCCTAAACCCAACCGTCCCATTGTCCCATCCTGGAAAAGGGGTCCCATTCATTTCCCAGGGTCAAAGGGGTTTTTTTTCACGGAATTAATGATCAAAATTGTTAACCACGCACTCATTTGGCACAGAATGTGTGAAAATTCTGTGTGGTCACCAAGGAAAACAATGGCGTCACTAAAAATGACGTAAACCCAACCATTTTTGACGGACAAATTCAAGTTTGAATCTTAGTAAGAGGTTTTGCGTCAAAAGTATTCTGTTGTCCAATGTAATTAGAAAGCTGAATCTGGCAGGGGAGTCATAGAAAGACCCCATGTAAACTACTTAACCATTGCCTTTTAAGTCAATGACAGATCGGAGCTGCATTTCCGTGATGAAAAATTGCTAAAATGCTGTTTTACGTGGCTCGTTGGTCTAGGGGTATGATTCTCGCTTTGGTGCGAGGTCC
Source organism: Etheostoma perlongum (assembly GCA_026937815.1). NCBI lineage: Eukaryota > Metazoa > Chordata > Actinopteri > Perciformes > Percidae > Etheostoma > Etheostoma perlongum. Next base: position 72,870 of record JAEKDQ010000803.1, on the reverse strand, counting down.
CGGGTTCAAATCCCGGACGAGCCCAAAGGACAAAACGTTCAACGTGATTAATACCACAATTGAACATTTAAAGTCCAGTGTAAAATCGACTCCATCCAAATAAATGACAGCAGGCGTATGTGTTTGCGTACAATATTGGGCAATAATGCTGATATTCAGTTTCAAAATAAATCCAAAAACTGAAGACTTTGTTCCCAGCATTCAACTTGTGATTGGTCCTTGATGCTGGCCTTGGAAGGACCTGGGGTCCCCTAACAAGATTAGTAGGAAGTGTAGTAGAGCATTTTGGCAACTTTGCATAGCCTGCTTCAACTGCAGTAAACAGAAGAACTGGGAAAAATATGAGGAACAAATGAGCAGGACATGACCCGTTGCCATTCTGTTGTTTTTTTCCTAAACCCAACCTTCCCATTGTTGTCCCATGTCCCGTTATTGCTTTCCTAAACCCAACCATCCCGTTGTTGTCCTGCGTGTCATGGAAAGGTATGGCCACCCACAAGCCTTTCCTTACCTTAAAAATTTCACGGAATTCCGTGAAATGATCAAACTGTTCACACCGCACCATTTTGGTGGCACAGAATGTGTGAAAATTCTGTGTGGCCACCAATTTTTGAAAACAATAGTAAAGTGATTTCAATGAAAAGATGATGTAGCATTAGGAGCCACTGTCCAATGTAGTATGAAAAGCCAAAAATCTGGTTGGTTGGGTGTTGGACGGGTCAAACAGAAAACCCAGTAAACTGACCGTGTCCATTCCTTTTAAGCCCAACCGAACCATCCTGTTGTTATTTTCCTAAACTCAACCTTCCCATTGTTGTCCCATGTCCCGTTATTGCTTTCCTAAACCCAACCGTTTTTTGATTTCCTAAACCCAACCGTTTATTGTTTTCCTAAACCCAACCGTCCCATTGTCCCATCCTTACCTCAAAGGGGTCGTGTTCATTTCACGGAATTAATGATCACAAATTGTTAACCACGCACTACGTGGTGGTGGCACAGAATGTGTGAAAATTCTGTGTGTGGTCACCAAGGAAAACAATGGAAAACAATGGCGTAAACCCAACCATTTTTGACGGACAAATTCAAGTTTGAATCTTAGTAAGAGGTTTTGCGTCAAAAGTATTCTGTTGTCCAATGTAATTAGAAAGCTGAATCTGGCAGGGGAGTCATAGAAAGACCCCATGTAAACTACTTAACCATTGCCTTTTAAGTCAATGACAGATCGGAGCTGCATTTCCGTGATGAAAAATTGCTAAAATGCTGTTTTAAATGGCTCGTTGGTCTAGGGGTATGATTCTCGCTTTGGGTGCGAGGTCCCGGTTCAAATCCCGACGAGCCCAAAGGACAAAACGTGGTTAATACCACAATTGAACATTTAAAGTCCAGTGTAAAATCGACTCCATCCAAATAAATGACAGCAGGCGTATGTGTTTGCGTACAATATTGGGCAATAATGCTGATATTCAGTTTCAAAATAAATCCAAAAACTGAAGACTTTGTTCCCCAGCATTCAACTTGTGATTGGTCCTTGATGCTGGCCTTGGAAGGACCTGGGGTCCCCTAACAAGATTAGTAGGAAGTGTAGTAGAGCATTTTGGCAACTTTGCATAGCCTGCTTCAACTGCAGTAAACAGAAGAACTGGGAAAAATATGAGGAACAAATGAGCAGGACATGACCCATTGCCATTCTGTTGTTTTTTTCCTAAACCCAACCTTCCCATTGTTGTCCCATGTCCCGTTATTGCTTTCCTAAACCCAACCATCCCGTTGTTGTCCTGCGTGTCATGGAAAGGTATGGCCACCCACAAGCCTTTCCTTACCTTAAAAGGGGTCCTGTTCATTTCACGGAATTCCGTGAAATGATCACAAACTAAACAACCATTTTGGTGGTGGCACAAATTCAATTCTTTGGCCATCCACGGAAAACAATGCAAAAAGTGATTTCAATGAAAAGATGATGTAGCATTAGGAGCCACTGCGAGTAGTATGAAAAGCAAAATCCGAAAAGGAGGTTGGTTGGAGTGTTGGACGGGTCAAACAGAAAACCCAGTAGAACCACCGTGTCCGCCATTGCCTTTTAAGTCAATGACCATCCTGTTGTTATTTTCCTAAACTTCAACCTTCCCATTGTTGTCCCATGTCCCGTTATTGCTTTCCTAAACCCAATGAGCAGATTTCCTAAACCCAACTGTTTATTTTTTCCTAAACCCAACCGTCCCATTGTCCCATCCTTACCTCAAAGGGGTTGTGTTTTCATTTCCCACCAAATCCTGGGTCGTGTTCATTTCACGGAATTAATGATCACAAATTGTTAACCACGCACTACGTGGTGGTGGCACAGAATGTGTGAAAATTCTGTGTGGTCACCAAGGAAAACAATGGCGTACTAAACCCAACCATTTTTGACGGACAAATTCAAGTTTGAATCTTAGTAAGAGGTTTTGCGTCAAAAGTATTCTGTTGTCCAATGTAATTAGAAAGCTGAATCTGGCAGGGGAGTCATAGAAAGACCCCATGTAAACTACTTAACCATTGCCTTTTAAGTCAATGACAGATCGGAGCTGCATTTCCGTGATGAAAAATTGCTAAAATGCTGTTTTACGTGGCTCGTTGGTCTAGGGGTATGATTTCGCTTTGGGTCAGAGGTCCCGAAATCCCGGACAAAGGACAAAACGATTAATACCAAATTGAACATTTAAAGTCCAGTGTAAAATCGACTCCATCCAAATAAATGACAGCAGGTTTGTGTTTGCGTACAAATTGGGCAATAATTGATATTCAGTTTCCAAATAAATCCAAAACTGAATTTGTTCAGGGGCATTCAACTTGTGAAAAACCCATGTAAACTGGCCTTGGAACCCCTAACATTGCCTTTGTAAGTCATTTTGGCAATTTTGCATAGCCTGCTTCAACTGCAGTAAACAGAAGAACTGGGAAAAAAATATGAGGAACAAATGAGCAGGACATGACCTGCCATTCTGTTGTTTTTTTTTCCTAAACCCAACCTTCCCATTGTTGTCCCATGTCCCGTTATTGCTTTCCTAAACCCAACCATCCCGTTGTTGTCCTGCGTGTCATGGAAAGGTATGGCCACCCACAAGCCTTTCCTTACCTTAAACGTCATTTCACGAATTCCGTGAAATGACCCAAATGCACTAAAAACCATTTTTTTGACGGACAAATTCAAGTTTGAATCTTAGTAAGAGGTTTTTGCGTCAAAAGTATTCTGTTGTCCAATGTAATTAGAAATCTGGCAGGGGAGTCATAGAAAGACCCCATGTAAACTACTTAACCATTGCCTTTTAAGTCAATGACAGATCGGAGCTGCATTTCCGTGATGAAAAATTGAAAATGCTGTTTTAGTAATGATTCTCGCTTTGGGTGCTAGAGGTCCCGGTCAAATTTGGACGAGCCCAAAGGACAAAACGTGATTAATACCACAATTGAACATTTAAAGTCCAGTGTAAAATCGACTCCATCCAAATAAATGACAGCAGGCGTATGTGTTTTTTTACAATATTGGGCAATAATGCTGATATTCAGTTTCCCAAAAACTGAAGACTTTGTTCCCAGCATTCAACTTGTGATTGGTCCTTGATGCTGGCCTTGGAGGACCTGGGGTCCCCTAACAAGATTAGTAGGAAGTGTAGTAGAGCATTTTGGCAACTTTGCATAGCCTGCTTCAACTGCAGTAAACAGAAGAACTGGGAAAAATATGAGGAACAAATGAGCAGGACATGACCCGTTGCCATTCTGTTGTTTTTTTTTTCTAAACCCAACCTTCCCATTGTTGTCCCATGTCCCGTTATTGCTTTCCTAAACCCAACCATCCCGTTGTTGTCCTGCGTGTCATGGAAAGGTATGGCCACCCACAAGCCTTTCCTTACCTTAAAGGGGTCCTGTTCATTTCACGGAATTCCGTGAAATGATCACAAACTGTTCAAACCACAGAATTTTTCTGTGTGGCCACCACGGAAAAAATCAAAGTGATTTCAATGAAAAGATGATGTAGCATTAGGAGCCACTGCGTCAGTAGTATGAAAAGCCAAAAATCCTTTTAAAGGGAGGTTGGTTGGAGTGTTGGAACTGGTCAAACAGAAAGACCCAGTAGAAACCGTGTCCGCCTGTCACGACAAGCCCAACCGTAACCATCCTGTTGTTATTTTCCTAAACTCAACCTTCCCATTGTTGTCCCATGTCCCGTTATTGCTTTCCTAAACCCAACCGTTTTTTGATTTCCTAAACCCAACCGTTTATTGTTTTCCTAAACCCAACCGTCCCATTGTCCCATCCTTACCTCAAAGGGGTGGCCACCCAATTTCACAGGGTCAAAGGGGTCCTGTTCATTTCACGGAATTAATGATCATGAATTACGCACTACGTGGTGGTGGCACAGAATGTGTGAAAATTCTGTGTGGTCCATTTTTTTGACGGACAAATTCAAGTTTGAATCTTAGTAAGAGGTTTTGCGTCAAAAGTATTCTGTTGTCCAATGTAATTAGAAAGCTGAATCTGGCAGGGGAGTCATAGAAAACCCCATGTAAACTACTTAACCATTGCCTTTTAAGTCAATGACAGATCGGAGCTGCATTTCCGTGATGAAAAATTGCTAAAATGCTGTTTTACGTGGCTCGTTGGTCTAGGGGTATGATTCTCGCTTTCTGTTGTCCCGGGTTCAAATCAAACCCAACGAGCCCAAAGGACAAAACGTGGTTAATACCATTGTTGAACATTTAAAGTCCAGTGTAAAATCGACTTTCCAAATAAATGACAGCAGGCGTATGTGTTTGTGTAAATATTGGAAATATGGCCAATGCTGATATTCAGTTTCCTTAAATCCAAAAACTGAAGACTTTGTTCCCAGCATTCAACTTGTGATTGGTCCTGAAACTGCCTTGGAAAACAAGCAGTAGGAAGTGACCTGGGGTCCCTGCTTCAAGTAGGAAGTGTAGTAGAGCCATTTTGGCAAAATAGCCTGTTTCAACTGCAGTAAACATTGTCCTGGGAAAAATATGAGGAACAAATGAGTCAGGAAAAACCCATGTAAATTCCATGTTTAAGTTTTTTTAGCCTGCCCAACTGCAGTAAACAGAAGAACTGGGAAAAATTGTTGAGCAGGACCATGTCCCTAAGCCCAACCGTAACCATTGTTGTTTTTTTCCTAAACCCAACCTTCCCATTGTTGTCCCATGTCCCGTTATGTCCCAACCGTTTTTGTTTATTGTTTTCCTAAACCCAACCATCCCATTGTTGTCCTCAAAGGGGTGTCATGGAAAGGTATGGCCACCCACCCTTTGTTAACCACTTACGTGGTGGTGGCACAGAATGTGAAAATTCCTGTTCACCAAAAAAAAATGAAATGATCACAAATCTAAACCCAACCATTTTTGACGGACAAATTCAAGTTTGAATCTTAGTAAGAGGTTTTGCGTCAAAAGTATTCTGTTGTCCAATGTAATTAGAAAGCTGAATCTGGCAGGGGAGTCATAGAAAAACTCCATGTAAACTACTTAACCATTGCCTTTTAAGTCAATGACAGATCTTTGCATAGCCTGCTTTCAACTGCATGAAAAATTGAAAACTGGGAAAAATATGGTCTAGGGGTAAATGAGCAGGACATGACCCGTTGCCATTCTGTTGTTTTTTTCCCGGAACCCAACCTTCCCATTGTTGTCCCATGTCCCGTTATTTAAAGTCCAGTAAAATCAACCATCCTGTTGTTGTCCTGGTGTCATGGAAAGGTTGGCCACCCACAAGCCTTTCCTTACCTTAAAATCCTGTTCATTTCAGTTTCCGTGAAATGATCACAAATCTAAACCCAACCATTTTTCCCAGGACAAATTCAAGTTTGAATCTTAGTAAGAGGTTTTGATGCTGGCCTTGGAAGTATTCTGTTGTCCAATGTAATTAGAAAGCTGAATCTGGCAGGGGAGTCATAGAAAAACTCCATGTAAACTACTTAACCATTGCCTTTTAAGTCAATGACAGATCTTTGCATAGCCTGCTTCAACTGCAGTAAACAGAAGAACTGGGAAAAATATGAGGAACAAATGAGCAGGACATGACCCGTTGCCATTCTGTTGTTTTTTTCCTAAACCCAACCTTCCCATTGTTGTCCCATGTCCCGTTATTGCTTTCCTAAACCCAACCATCCCGTTGTTGTCCTGCGTGTCATGGAAAGGTATGGCCACCCACAAGCCTTTCCTTACCTTAAAGGGGTCCTGTTCATTTCACGGAATTCCGTGAAATGATCACAAATCTAAACCCAACCATTTTTGACGGACAAATTCAAGTTTGAATCTTAGTAAGAGGTTTTGCGTCAAAAGTATTCTGTTGTCCAATGTAATTAGAAAGCTGAATCTGGCAGGGGAGTCATAGAAAAACTCCATGTAAACTACTTAACCATTGCCTTTTAAGTCAATGACAGATCTTTGCATAGCCTGCTTCAACTGCAGTAAACAGAAGAACTGGGAAAAATATGAGGAACAAATGAGCAGGACATGACCCGTTGCCATTCTGTTGTTTTTTTCCTAAACCCAACCTTCCCATTGTTGTCCCATGTCCCGTTATTGCTTTCCTAAACCCAACCATCCCGTTGTTGTCCTGCGTGTCATGGAAAGGTATGGCCACCCACAAGCCTTTCCTTACCTTAAAAATTCCTGTTCATTTCACGGAATTCCGTGAAATGATCAAAATCTAAACCCAACCATTTTTGACGGACAAATTCAAGTTTGAATCTTAGTAAGAGGTTTTGCGTCAAAAGTATTCTGTTGTCCAATGTAATTAGAAAGCTGAATCTGGCAGGGGAGTCATAGAAAAACTCCATGTAAACTACTTAACCATTGCCTTTTAAGTCAATGACAGATCTTTGCATAGCCTGCTTCAACTGCAGTAAACAGAAGAACTGGGAAAAATATGAGGAACAAATGAGCAGGACATGACCCGTTGCCATTCTGTTGTTTTTTTCCTAAACCCAACCTTCCCATTGTTGTCCCATGTCCCGTTATTGCTTTCCTAAACCCAACCATCCTTTGTTGTCCTGCGTGTCATGGAAAGGTATGGCCACCCACAAGCCTTTCCTTACCTTAAAGGCTGTTCATTTCACGGAATTCCGTGAAATGATCACAAATCTAAACCCAACCATTTTTGACGGACAAATTCAAAAATCTTAGTAAGAGGTTTTTCCGTCAAAAGTATTCTGTTGTCCAATGTAATTAGAAAGCTGAATCTGGCAGGGGAGTCATAGAAAACTCCATGTAAACTACTTAACCATTGCCTTTTAAGTCAATGACAGATCTTTGCATGCCTGCTTCAACTGCAGTAAACAGAAGAACTGGGAAAAATATGAGGAACAAATGAGCAGGACATGACCCGTTGCCATTCTGTTGTTTTTTTCCTAAACCCAACCTTCCCATTGTTGTCCCATGTCCCGTTATTGCTTTCCTAAACCCAACCATCCCGTTGTTGTCCTGCGTGTCATGGAAAGGTATGGCCACCCACAAGCCTTTCCTTACCTTAAAGGGTCCTGTTCATTTCACGGAATTCCGTGAAATGATCACAAATCTAAACCCAACCATTTTTGACGGACAAATTCAAGTTTGAATCTTAGTAAGAGGTTTTGCGTCAAAAGTATTCTGTTGTCCAATGTAATTAGAAAGCTGAATCTGGCAGGGGAGTCATAGAAAAACCCATGTAAACTACTTAACCATTGCCTTTTAAGTCAATGACAGATCTTTGCATAGCCTGCTTCAACTGCAGTAAACAGAAGAACTGGGAAAATATGAGGAACAAATGAGCAGGAATGACCGTTGCCATTCTGTTGTTTTTTTCCTAAACCCAACCTTCCCATTGTTGTCCCATGTCCCGTTATTGCTTTCCTAAACCCAACCATCCCATTGTTGTCCTGCGTGTCATGGAAAGGTATGGCCACCCACAAGCCTTTCCTTACCTTAAAGTTGGTCCTGTTCATTTCACGGAATTCCGTGAAATGATCACAAATCTAAACCCAACCATTTTTGACGGACAAATTCAAGTTTGAATCTTAGTAAGAGGTTTTAAGGTCAAAAGTATTCTGTTGTCCAATGTAATTAGAAAGCTGAATCTGGCAGGGGTCATAGAAAAACCCATGTAAACTACTTAACCATTGCCTTTTAAGTCAATGACAGATCTTTGCATAGCCTGCTTCAACTGCAGTAAACAGAAGAACTGGGAAAAATATGAGGAACAAATGAGCAGGACATGACCCGTTGCCATTCTGTTGTTTTTTTCCTAAACCCAACCTTCCCATTGTTGTCCCATGTCCCGTTATTGCTTTCTTTCCTAAACCCAACCATCCTGTTGTTGTCCTGCGTGTCATGGAAAGGTATGGCCACCCACAAGCCTTTCCTTACCTTAAAGTCCTGTTCATTTCAAATTCCGTGAAATGATCACAAATCTAAACCCAACCATTTTTGACGGACAAATTCAAGTTTGAATCTTAGTAAGAGGTTTTAAATCAAAAGTATTCTGTTGTCCAATGTAATTAGAAAGCTGAATCTGGCAGGGGAGTCATAGAAAAACCTCCATGTAAACTACTTAACCATTGCCTTTTAAGTCAATGACAGATCTTTGCATAGCCTGCTTCAACTGCAGTAAACAGAAGAACTGGGAAAATATGAGGAACAAATGAGCAGGACATGACCGTTGCCATTCTGTTGTTTTTTTTCCTAAACCCAACCTTCCCATTGTTGTCCCATGTCCCGTTATTGCTTTCCTAAACCCAACCATCCTGTTGTTGTCCTGCGTGTCATGGAAAGGTATGGCCACCCACAAGCCTTTCCTTACCTTAAAGGGGTCCTGTTCATTTCACGGAATTCCGTGAAATGATCACAAATCTAAACCCAACCATTTTTGACGGACAAATTCAAGTTTGAATCTTAGTAAGAGGTTTTTGCGTCAAAAAGTATTCTGTTGTCCAATGTAATTAGAAAGCTGAATCTGGCAGGGGAGTCATAGAAAAACTCCATGTAAACTACTTAACCATTGCCTTTTAAGTCAATGACAGATCTTTGCATAGCCTGCTTCAACTGCAGTAAACAGAAGAACTGGGAAAATATGAGGAACAAATGAGCAGGACATGACCCGTTGCCATTCTGTTGTTTTTTTCCTAAACCCAACCTTCCCATTGTTGTCCCATGTCCCGTTATTGCTTTCCTAAACCCAACCATCCCAAAAACCTCCTGCGTGTCATGGAAAGGTATGGCCAAATCCACAAGCCTTTCCTTAAATTAAAAATGTTCATTTCACGGAATTCGTGAAATGATCACAAATCTAAACCCAACCATTTTTGACGGACAAATTCAAGTTTGAATCTTAGTAAGAGGTTTTGCCAAAAAGTATTCTGTTGTCCAATGTAATTAGAAAGCTGAATCTGGCAGGGGAGTCATAGAAAAACCCATGTAAACTACTTAACCATTGCCTTTTAAGTCAATGACAGATCTTTGCATAGCCTGCTTCAACTGCAGTAAACAGAAGAACTGGGAAAAATATGAGGAACAAATGAGCAGGACATGACCCGTTGCCATTCTGTTGTTTTTTTCCTAAACCCAACCTTCCCATTGTTGTCCCATGTCCCGTTATTGCTTTCCTAAACCCAACCATCCTGTTGTTGTCCTGCGTGTCATGGAAAGGTATGGCCACCCACAATTGAACATTTTACCTTAAAAATCCTGTTCATTTCACGGAATTCCGTGAAATGATCAGCAAATCTAAACCCAACCATTTTTGGCACGGACAAATTCAAGTTTGAATCTTAAACCCAACCATAAGAGGTCTTAGGTTTGCCAAAAGTATTCTGTTGTCCAATGTAATTAGAAAGCTGAATCTGGCAGGGGAGTCCCCTAGAAAACCCCATGTAAACTACTTAACCATTGCCTTTTAAGTCAATGACAGATTTTGCATAGCCTGCTTCAACTGCAGTAAACAGAAGAACTGGGAAAAATATGAGGAACAAATGAGCAGGACATGACCCGTTGCCATTCTGTTGTTTTTTTCCTAAACCCAACCTTCCCATTGTTGTCCCATGTCCCGTTATTGCTTTCCTAAACCCAACCATCCCGTTGTTGTCCTGCGGTCATGGAAAGGTATGGCCACCCACAAGCCTTTCCTTACCTTAAAAAACGTCCTGTTCATTTCAAATTCCGTGAAATGATCCAAATCTAAACCCAACCATTTTTGGACGGACAAATTCAAGTTTGAATCTTAGTAAGAGGTTTTAAAATAAAAAGTATTCTGTTGTCCAATGTAATTAGAAAGCTGAATCTGGCAGGGGAGTCATAGAAAACCCCATGTAAACTACTTAACCATTGCCTTTTAAGTCAATGACAGATTTTGCATAGCCTGCTTCAACTGCAGTAAACAGAAGAACTGGGAAAAATATGAGGAACAAATGAGCAGGACATGACCCGTTGCCATTCTGTTGTTTTTTCCTAAACCCAACCTTCCCATTGTTGTCCCATGTCCCGTTATTGCTTTCCTAAACCCAACCATCCTGTTGTTGTCCTGTGTCATGGAAAGGTATGGCCACCCACAAGCCTTTCCTTACCTTAAATCCTGTCCTGTTCATTTCGGAATTCGTGAAATGATCACAAATCTAAACCCAACCATTTTTGACGGACAAATTCAAGTTTGAATCTTAGTAAGAGGTTTTGGCGTCAAAAGTATTCTGTTGTCCAATGTAATTAGAAAGCTGAATCTGGCAGGGGAGTCATAGAAAAACCCATGTAAACTACTTAACCATTGCCTTTTAAGTCAATGACAGATCTTTGCATAGCCTGCTTCAACTGCAGTAAACAGAAGAACTGGGAAAAATATGAGGAACAAATGAGCAGGACATGACCCGTTGCCATTCTGTTGTTTTTTTCCTAAACCCAACCTTCCCATTGTTGTCCCATGTCCCGTTATTGCTTTCCTAAACCCAACCATCCCGTTGTTGTCCTGGTGTCATGGAAAGGTATGGCCACCCACAAGCCTTTCCTTACCTTAAAAAACCTGTTCATTTCACGGAATTCCGTGAAATGATCACAAATCTAAACCCAACCATTTTTGACGGACAAATTCAAGTTTGAATCTTAGTAAGAGGTTTTAAAAAGTATTCTGTTGTCCAATGTAATTAGAAAGCTGAATCTGGCAGGGGAGTCATAGAAAACCCATGTAAACTACTTAACCATTGCCTTTTAAGTCAATGACAGATCTTTGCATAGCCTGCTTCAACTGCAGTAAACAGAAGAACTGGGAAAAATATGAGGAACAAATGAGCAGGACATGACCTGCTGCCATTCTGTTGTTTTTTTTCCTAAACCCAACCTTCCCATTGTTGTCCCATGTCCCGTTATTGCTTTCCTAAACCCAACCATCCCGTTGTTGTCCTGCGTGTCATGGAAAGGTATGGCCACCCACAAGCCTTTCCTTACCTTAGTGGTCCTGTTCATTTCACGGAATTCTGTGAAATGATCACAAATCTAAACCCAACCATTTTTGACGGACAAATTCAAGTTTGAATCTTAGTAAGAGGTTTTGGTCAAAAGTATTCTGTTGTCCAATGTAATTAGAAAGCTGAATCTGGCAGGGGAGTCATAGAAAACTCCATGTAAACTACTTAACCATTGCCTTTTAAGTCAATGACAGATCTTTGCATAGCCTGCTTCAACTGCAGTAAACAGAAGAACTGGGAAAAATATGAGGAACAAATGAGCAGGACATGACCCGTTGCCATTCTGTTGTTTTTTCCTAAACCCAACCTTCCCATTGTTGTCCCATGTCCCGTTATTGCTTTCCTAAACCCAACCATCCTGTTGTTGTCCTGCGTGTCATGGAAAGGTATGGCCACCCACAAGCCTTTCCTTACCTTAAAGCATCCTGTTCATTTCACGGAATTCCGTGAAATGATCACAAAATCTAAACCCAACCATTTTTTGACGGACAAATTCAAGTTTGAATCTTAGTAATGGTTTTGAAAAGTATTCTGTTGTCCAATGTAATTAGAAAGCTGAATCTGGAATAGAAAATCCATGTAAACTACTTTCAACCATTGCCTTTTAAAATGACAGATCTTTGCATAGCATTTCAACTGCAGCCAACAGAAGAAAAGGAAAAATATGAGGAACAAAAGAGCCAGGACATGACCGTGTCCGCCATTCTGTTGTTTTTTTTTTCCTAAACCCAACCTTCCCATTGTTGTCCCATGTCCCGTTATTGCTTTCCTAAACCCAACCATCCCGTTGTTGTCCTTTTCCATGGAAAAGGTACCACCCACAAGCCTTCCCATTGTTGTCCCATTTCCCGGAATTGCTTGATCACTAAACTAAACCAACCATTTTTTTCAAGTTTGAATCTTAAAGAGGTTTTGCGTCAAAAGTATTCTTGTTTTCCAATGTAATTAGAAAGCAATCTGGCAGGGGAGTCATAGAAAAACCCATGTAAACTACTTAACCATTGCCTTTTAAGTCAATGACAGATCTTTTGGCCTGCTTTCAACTGCATTTGGGAAAAATATGGGAACAAATGAGGGACATGACCCGTTGTCCATTCTGTTCATTTTTTCCGGAATAAACCCAACCTTCCCATTGTTGTCCCATGTCCCACTATTGTTTCCTAAACCCAACCATCCCGTTGTTGTCCTGCGTGTCAAAAGGTATGGCCACCCACAAAACAATGCTTAAGTTTCCTGTTCAAAGTCACTAATTCGAGAAATGATCAAAAATCTAAACCCAACCATTTTTGACGGACAAATTCAAGTTTGAATCTTAGTAAGAGGTTTTGCGTCAAAAAGTATTCTGTTGTCCAATGTAATTAGAAAGCTGAATCTGGCAGGGGAGTCATAGAAAGACCCCATGTAAACTACTTAACCATTGCCTTTTTAAGTCAATGACAGATCGGAGCTGCATTTCCGTGATGAAAAATTGCTAAAATGCTGTTTTACGTGGCTCGTTGGTCTAGGGGTATGATTCTCGCTTAAACCGAGAGGTCCCGGTTCAAATCCCGACGAGCCCAAAAGGACAAAACGTGGTTAATACCACAATTGAACATTTAAAGTCCAGTGTAAAATCGACTCCATCCAAATAAATGACAGCAGGCGTATGTGTTTGCGTAAATATTGGGCAATAATGCTGATATTCAGTTTCAAAATAAATCCAAAAACTGAAGACTTTGTTCCCAGCATTCAACTTGTGATTGGTCCTTGATGCTGGCCTTGAAGGACCTGGGGTCCCCTAACAAGATTAGTAGGAAGTGTAGTAGAGCATTTTGGCAACTTTGCATAGCCTGCTTCAACTGCAGTAAACAGAAGAACTGGGAAAAAATGAGGAACAAATGAGCAGGACATGACCCACTTGTTCTGTTGTTTTTTTTCCTAAACCCAACCTTCCCATTGTTGTCCCATGTCCCGTTATTGCTTTCCTAAACCCAACCATCCCGTTGTTGTCCTGCGTGTCATGGAAAGGTATGGCCACCCACAAGCCTTTCCTTACCTTAACCCTCGTTCAAGAGCCCTCGGGTCACACACCCAGACCCGCGGGCCCGACTCGCAAGAGCGCGTGCCAGTCCTCGGACTGAGGTTCCGCGTAGCCCAGACTATTGCATAACAAGGGATTATATGGCACAATGGAGGACAAGGGGAGAGACAAGAGGACAGGAGGACAGGAGGACAATGACATACAACGAGACCAAAGCTCGGCCTGCGTGCATGTTGTTGTGTCTCTGTGCGGCTGCCCTACCGGTGGGTCAATGTGACCCTATCTGCTGCTGCCCTACCGGTGGGTCAATGTGACACGAGATTGTACAGAGTTACGGTGGGTCAATGTGACACGAGATTGTACAGAGTTACGGTGGGTCAATGTGACCCTATCGGCTGCTGCTGCCCTACCACCGGTGGGTCAATGTGACCCTATCTGCTGCTGCCCTACCGGAGGACAATCACATACAATAGCACGGCCTCCCTACCGGTGGGTCAATGTGACCCCTATCTGCTGCTGCCCTACCGGAGGACAATCACATACAATAGCACGGCTGCCCTACCGGTGGGTCAATGTGACCCTATCGGCTGCTGCTGCCCTACCACCGGTGGGTCAATGTGACACAAGATTGTACAGAGTTACGGTGGGTCAATGTGACCCTATCGGCTGCTGCTGCCCTACCACCGGTGGGTCAATGTGACCCTATCGGCTGCTGCCCTACTGGTGGGTCAATGTGACACGAGATTGTACAGAGTTACGGTGGGTCAATGTGACCCTATCGGCTGCTGCCCTACCACCGGTGGGTCAATGTGACACGAGATTGTACAGAGTTACGGTGGGTCAATGTGACCCTATCGGCTGCTGCTGCCCTACCACCGGTGGGTCAATGTGACCCTATCTGCTGCTGCTGCTGCTGCTGCTGCTGCTGCCCTACCGGAGGACAATCTCATACAATGATACGAAAGCTCGGCCTGCGTGCATGTTGTTGTTGTTGTTGTTGTTGTTGTTGTTGTTGTTGTTGTTGTTGTGTCTCTGTGCGGCTGCCCTACCACCGGTGGGTCAATGTGACCCTATCGGCTGCTGCCCTACTGGTGGGTCAATGTGACACGAGATTGTACAGAGTTACGGTGGGGTCAATGTGACCCAATCGGCTGCTGCTGCTGCTGCTGCTGCTGCTGCTGCTGCTGCTGCCCTACCGGAGGACAATCACATACAATGACACGAAAGCTCGGCCTGCGTGCATGTTGTTGTTGTTGTTGTTGTGTCTCTGTGCGGCTGCCCTACCACCGGTGGGGTCGATGTGACCCTTTGGATTTGATGACTCTGTCTGATTTAGTGTGTGCATGTACTATTGGGTATGGGTTGCTCACGGGGTCCTGACCGGTGATGATTGTATTTGCTGTGTGTCTCGCTTGCCCGATGGTGTATACGCCACAGGTCTCTGACCCCCGTGAATGTATTCAGTAATGATCACGATGAACAATAAAGGTCCGTTTGACACTGTGGGAGACGTATTACTTTATTCACACGAGATTGTACAGAGTTACGGTGGGTCAATGTGACCCCATAATGATCACGATGAACAATAAAGGTCCGTTTGACACTGTGGGACACGCATTACTTTATTCACACGAGATTGTACAGAGTTACGGTGGGTCAATGTGACCCCATAATGATCACGATGAACAATAAAGGTCCGTTTGACACTGTGGGACACGCATTACTTTTATTCACACGAGATTGTACAGAGTTACGGTGGGTCAATGTGACCCCATAATGATCACGATGAACAATAAAGGTCCGTTTGACACTGTGGGACACGCATTACTTTATTCACACGAGATTGTACAGAGTTACGGTGGGTCAATGTGACCCTATCGGCTGCTGCCCTACCGCAGGTGGGTCAATGTGACCCCATAATGATCATGATGAACAATACAGGTCCGTTTGACACTGTGGGACACGCATTACTTTATTCACACGAGATTGTACAGAGTTACGGTGGGTCAATGTGACCCTATCGGCTGCTGCCCTACCACCGGTGGGTCAACGTGACCCTATCGGCTGCTGCCCTACCACCGGTGGGTCAATGTGACCCTATCGGCTGCTGCCCTACCGCAGGTGGGTCAATGTGACCCCATAATGATCATGATGAACAATACAGGTCCGTTTGACACTGTGGGACACGACATTTTTATTCACACGAGATTGTACAGAGTTACGGTGGGTCAATGTGACCCTATCGGCTGCTGCCCTACCACCGTGGGGTCAACGTGACCCTATCGGCTGCTGCCCTACCACCGGTGGGTCAACGTGACCCTATCTGCTGCTGCCCTACCGCAGGTGGGTCAATGTGACCCCATAATGATCGTGATGAACAATAAAGGTCCGTTTGACACTGTGGGACACGCATTACTTTATTCACACGAGATTGTACAGAGTTACGGTGGGTCAATGTGACCCTATCGGCTGCTGCCCTACCACCGGTGGGTCAACGTGACCCTATCGGCTGCTGCCCTACCGCAGGTGGGTCAATGTGACCCTATCTGCTGCTGCCCTACCACCGGTGGGTCAATGTGACCCTATCGGCTGCTGCCCTACCACCGGTGGGTCACTCAGCTTTCATTCGCTTCTCCGAATATTAGATTCGCTTTCCAAAGAAACCCAGACCTAAGATTCGCTTTCCAATGAAACCCAGACCTAGGATTCGCTTTCCAAAGAAACCCAGACCTAAGATTCGCTTTCCAATGAAACCCAGACCTAAGATTCGCTTCCGATGAAACCCAGACCTAGGGTTCGCTTTCCAAAGAAACCCAGACCCAAGATTCGCTTTCCCGATGAAACTCAGACCTAAGATTCGCTTTCCGATGAAACTCGGACCTAGGATTTGCTTTCCAATGAAACTCAGACCTAAGATTCGCTTTCCAATGAAACCGGACCTAGGATTGCTTTCCGAATCTTAGGATTCGCTTTCCAAAGAAACCCAGACCCAAGATTCGCTTTCGATGAAACTCAGACCTAAGATTCGCTTTCCAAAGAAACCCAGACCCAAGATTCGCCCGAAGACGCCAAGCAGGCCGACCGACAGTGACCTCGCAGAGGACATCTGGTACTAGGCCTACTAAACGATATCCGATCACAAGGAGGGCACGGGCATCACGCTGTACACAACTATAATGTCCTCAGCAGGTATAAGCCATGGTGGTACGTTATCAACACCGGAGCGTGCCAACCAGGAGGACTATCCGTCAGATGGAAGCAACGTCTACGATATGGACCTGAAGGCACCGGAGGACACGACATAGAAGAAGAAGAAGAAGAAGAAGAAGAAGAAGAAGAAGAAGAAGAACAAGAAGAAGAAGAAGAAGAAGAAGAAGAACAAGAAGAAGAAGAAGAAGAAGAACAAGAAGAAGAAGAAGAAGAAGAAGAAGAAGAAGAAGAAGAAGAAGAAGAAGAAGAACGCCAACAACGACGACACCAACGACGGCAACAACGAACGCACGAAAACAACAACAACAACAACAACAACAACAACAACAACAACAACAAGATGTATGGCAGCCACCCCGTGATCTAATGTCGAAAAACCAAACTCGGGTGTGGTGCACACGCCGCGCTTGTCAACCGCAACCGCAACGGAGACATGTACCTGAGCCCATATACCCGGCCCACCCCGCACGCGTGTCACTGGTGCGTGATATGAACTCGGGTTGGGTTGTTTCTTACGCCCGCACTCGAAAAGATCATACTCGAGATGACCAATCTCGAGGCACAGCGCACCGGTTTCGACAGCGGAACGCGGGTGGCGGGCGGGCATGAGCGGGTCGAGCTGCGCCGCATATGTTGGACTGCTCATCTTGGCTGGCGTGTACAGGTCCCGTGGGGAGGCCGCTGCCAGTCTCTGGCACGCGGAAAGCGGCCGCCGTCATGCATATTCGGGCGACCATGCCGCTCAAAGTATTCTACGCCACTCAAAGCTGCTGGGCTTTCGACGACGTGAGACGAGAGCCCAGAGACGCTCTTCTGACAAGCTAGCCGCGGTTAGACAGCTGTGGGACAGATGGTCCGCGAGGGCTGCCGTGACATGTACAACCCGGCCCGGATGTCACGGTGGACGAACAGCTGGTTCCTTTCAGAGGTAAATGAAAAAAAAAATGAAATGTACAAAGACGAGATTGAAGCGAAAGCGAGACAAGCAAAGTAGTACAAGTCCACCAATATAATGTGTTTATTATGTGTCTCTTTATTGCCTCTTCATTCATTCATTCATTCATTCGTTCATTCATTCGTTCATTCATTCATTCACTCCTTCATTTATTCGCTCACTCCACTCACTGTCAGCCAATGTTTCTCAGGGACAGAAACCTATATAACACATCTGCCATGTCTCCATCTCTCTCAGGTCGCTGTCCCTTTAGACAATACATGCCCAGCAAACCGGCCAAGTACGGAATCAAGACCTGGGTCGCCTGATGCTAAATCCAGCTACGCGTGGAAGATGCAAGTCTACGTGGGCAAGGGACACGCCTCCGGCAACAACAACAACAACAACAACAACAACAACAACAACAACAACAACAACAACAAGGGCGCCTCGGCTGCTCGCGATGTGAGAAGAACCAAGGCGGCGTAGTACTGGACCTCACAGAGGGCCTATCCGACCGCGTAACGTCACCTGTGATAACTTCTTCACCTCGCACGAGCTCGGACAGCGGCTCACGCAGACAGGTCTGACCATGCTCGGGACTGTTCGCAAAAACAAACCCCGAACTTCCGCCCGAGCTGCTTGCGACCAAGGGCAGACCCGCGTTGTCTTCCCGGTTCGCCTTCACCGGCACGGGTGCGAGCACCACCACCACCACCACCACCACCACCACCCTTTGTCTCTTACATGCCGAAGAAGAACAGGAACGTGCTTGTCATGACCACGCTACCGTGGTGCGAACATTCCCGGTCTGGCGCGTCCAGCGCCCTCGCCTTCCTCAACCGGGCTCAGTGAACGCCCCGATCGAAGCCCAACCTGATACTCAGGTACAACGCCACCAAGGGAGGTGTGGATAACCTGGACAAGGTCATCTCCACCTACAGCTGCAGGAGAATGACCTCCCGCTGGCCCATGGCCGTATTCCACAACATACTCGATGTGTCCGCGTACAAACGCTTACGTGATATGGCGAGAGATGAACCCAGACTGGCTCGCGGGTAATCGAACAAGCGCAGGGTGTTCCTTGAACAGCTGGGCAAAGCGCTCGTCACCCCGCTCATAGAGAAAAGACAGGCCCTGCCGCGATCCGAGGCCTCCGCCCGCTAGTGAGGACCATTAGAACTGCGTGCGGGCCACCTGACCCTCCGCCACACGAGACTGTTCGCGAGGGGGTACCACCGACGCGGGAAGTGAGTAAAAGAAAGAGGTGCCAGATTTGCCCATCTAAGAAGGACAGTAAAACCTACACCACGTGCCAGGGCTGTCAGAAATACATATGCAGGAGCTGCGCACTCCCGTATTGCCACGTCAGGTCCGTGCGCCGTAACGGCACTGACATATAATGCTATACAACAGACAGGACAGCGAGGGTTAACGGACGATCTGGCGGCATCTGCTGGACGTGATACTGTCCTGTCCTATAGGGGGCGTTTTTAAAATCCAATACCTAAATGGGACATCCCCCGAGGAAGGGAAGGGGAAGGACTACCAATAACCACACAGAGACAGTTGCAGTTTTATATATCTTTATTTGTTCCATGCGGCCCAACTGCGGTGTTTCCCATGTGAGATACAACAGGCCTGTTGGTAGAAACACATGATAGCATTTTGGATGGTATTGTATCCTCTCCTGAGAAGGTTGTATTTCAACTCGGGATCGGGTACATAATACTTGAACCTCGCAGCGTATTCGCACCCCACCATGACCATACAATTGTCCCCCTGGATGCCTGCCTGCTCTAACAACCTCTTGTCCAACGAGTCCACGTTCCTACCGCTCTCCCTGACCATACGCACAATGCGCCAGTCTTGTACGTCCCATAAATGTTATCATGCCCTGAGGGGTGATCCACTCCCTCGGTGGGCTGTGGAACTGAATGTCCATGTCCACATACATTAGCGCGTTACCGTAAGAACAGACGCGCGCTCTGCATTGCATTTGGCTCTCACAACCTCTCTGAACCGGGGAGCCTTGTACATGGCGAGTTGCCTCAGATAGTCCATATAATAGACGATGTTATAGTCCTCCACCACCCAATCGTACTCCTCTGGTGGATACAGGTCCCCTAGGTCTTCCAGACACAAGGGAATCAGATTCTCCCGTCGAACCTGCCCGAGCATCTCATTCTCATTGGTCATGAGCCACCGGGAGTAAAACAGCACATGCACATAGTCACGCATCTTGTGTGCCTGCTGGGTTATTGTGGCCACATAGTCGTGTGTGTCTCTCCCTGTCGTCCCCGCTGGCAGAGGCCGCCACGGATGCTTGCCCAAGTATACACTATTATATCGGGGTGAGAGTAATGTAGTCATCAGGGATCGTGTACTGAAACTTATCCAGCATGTACCGTGTTACAGCCCTTACCTCCGATAATGCATGGGGATAGCATGCTAGTGGCCATGCTTGTACCGTACACCGTACGTACTTGGAAGCGAACTAATGGCTTACAATACACTGACTGCAACTGTCCTCTGGTTATAGCTTATATGGGTTTCTGTCACAGCTCCTCCTTTGCGTATCATATGTATGTAGAACAAAGATTAATACTGAGTAAGCTCTGAGCAAGAGGCCCTTGTGTAATATACTCCTGTATGTATGTGGCTAGTGAATGGGGTCATTGAAATAAACACAGCATGTGCATGTTCCTTTGCGTATCATATGTATGTAGAACAAAGATTAATACTGAGTAAGCTCTGAGCAAGGGGCCCTGGTGTAATATACTCCTGTATGTATGTGGGGTCATTGAAATAAACACAGCATGTGCATGTTCCTTTGCGTATCATATGTATGTAGAACAAAGATTAATACTGAGTAAGCTCTGAGCAAGGGGCCCTGGTGTAATATACTCCTGTATGTATGTGGCTAGTGAATGGGGTCATTGAAATAAACACAGCATGTGCATGTTACTTTTGGTGATATATTCTTTTTATTATCGGTTGGTTGTACAAACGTGGGTTATATATGATAGCTGCGTCACAGTGATTATACAACCCACATGAAACACAAGGATAATATCCTAGACACACATCATGCTGATACCTCAGCTTACTGTATCCTAGACACACATCATGCTGATACCTCAGCTTACGTTTAGATAGTGTCTCATGTACATACTTCACACGGTTCGGTTGTCTTGCCTGTGCATCTCTTCAGAACCATGTGTGCCACATCTGTCTATACTCAATCTCGGTCCGCAGGTGGCTTACAAAATTGGCATTCGCACACATGTGCAGTATTTGCCCGCACCGCAGCAATTGGCACAGTCTTTTTATATTGCGCCCAATAGTCTGTTTTAGGACGAGAGCTAGCCATCTCGATTTTATCACATACATTCCACGATGAGATGGGTCCACTCGTGTCTTGTATCTCCTCACGTTGGGCACGCTTGCCATCCTGAGTTGAATCCTCTTCTGTGTAGACATATAGTACGAGGTCCCCGGCAGTAACAGTCTTTGTATGGGCCATGATGATATCCACTGGGATGAGCACAAACGCTTAGTGATGTGCTCGGCCTAGCCTCTTCTAGGATGCGCCACACTCCTTTTGTTGTACCTTGCGGTCTGGTACGCTGACAGCGTTGCAACCGGCCGGACCAATACACCGTGTATGTTACCCCCCTGTCCGAGACCGCTGAGACCGAGCGCGTGCGAGTGTACCGAGAAGATAGACCGCGCTAATACTACGGGATGAGGGACCGTCGCCGCTTAGTCACTAGGTTGGTATTGAATGTAACATGGGCAACATCCATAAGGTATGTTAGGATCCCTTTGATATGAGGAAAGCGCATGTCTGTTCCAATGTCGAAGCCTGCCTCATCGAACGTGATCATGTATTTCTGTCCAATGGCTGGTACTAGGTGAAACAGGTATCCGCTACACGCCGTCTCTGTGTAATGTATCCCTACGCAAGGGATAACGGATGGCTTTGCTAGATGAATGGGCATAACCAAGTCGTGTATCCTATCCTGTATATCGGGCGAGTCCTGAGAGCCGTGCTGTACACCTAACCACGCGTGTCCCAGTAGTGTCCTCAGATGTGTCATTTCCCTGGCTACATGTGCTACCGGAAATACATCTGGCTCATCGGGTCCGTCACGTGGCTTATCAAGCATTGTGACCTTAGTTACAGTTCTATTGATATGTCTAAGCATGTGGATAGGATCTTCGAATGCTTGATCCTTCGTGAGTGTACATAGGTATTTGTTCTTCACTAACAACACTGGGTACACACGAACGCGTTTCTCCTTCATCATGTGTATAGCAAACACTACTCCCTTCATACAACCCCTGTACCCGGATATCACAACAGCGCTGGTCCCGGGGCCAACCAAGCTCGCACCCCTGAGGTATGAGGCAATGTCACACGACGTTACACGCCCCCACCATCTAGCACCAAGCCATTCCAGAAATGATAACCACGTAGTTGATAGTACACACCAGTCCCGTTCACACGAAACATTGTCTGACATTCTGTCGAGAGCCAGTGCAGGTTCCGGATGAAGGGTTGTGTCCATGTTATCATGCTCATCTGCGATAGCAGCGGGTTTGATCAGATATCCGTACCGAAGCTCCTTCTTCAGTGCCTTTATCAGATGGTGTACATATGTATACTCATATTGTACAATATCCGTACATCTGTACCTACCGTGTGTCGCGATAAATGAACAGCTTACTATCATCCCTGGATCGAGTTTGACCTTTACACTACACAGTCCCATGGGCAACTCACCCCTGTATGTAAAGATGGCAATTGCCCCGTTGCTAACATCTCGGTCCTTTAGGGCACGCTCAATCTCATGGTCCGGAGCCAACCCCACCAGCTATCACCCACTGCTGTAATGCAGGACTGTACCATGTTCTGTAACACGGAATCTGTCTCACTTCCACTCATAGCGTTATCAAACATTCCTGGTATGTATTTGTCCCCGCTTTGTATGCCATGTACATATGACTCGGTCTCTTCAAGCGTATCATCCTGTATGTCACTGTTATGACCCTCGAGTGTGTCCTCTTGGTACCTGTACCGTCCCCTACCGTCATATTCCAAGTCACTTGCTGGAGACCTAGTATGAGACCCTGTGTCTTCAGGCCTATCACTTGAACACTCTTCAAGTACACAGTAACCATAACACAGCGAGGACTCAGCCTGCTTGACACATACCACTAGATCATAGTGTCCTCCAGTGTTGTGTAGATAGATCCCCTGGTTAGATGTTTTTACACCACTGCAAACGTATTCCATCCAACGGTCATTGTAAAACGTATAGACACTCAAGGCGAAATAATCAGCAGTTGCTTGTATCTCAACCTCTGTAGCCCATACACCGGAGACCTCATATTGGAAGCGCGTATTCGTTCGTGCGGACTCGTGTCCTGTTCGTAGTATAGACCTGTAGATATCAGGGTACAGGTCAAGCTGTGTTACTACGGCTTCTCTGATCCTACGGTGGTACACATCCGTACCTGTTACGGCTTTACTTATTGCCCTAAAGAAACAATTCCCATCCCCAATTATCTTCTCTGTCATACAAGGACTCCCCAATGCACCTAGTGCTGGATACCGCACAGGGACCTCTAGTTTGCGACATAGGTATTCGGTTACATCTGTTGTAAGCGGATTGTAGAGAAGCTGTCTAGCCTGCGCTTGTGTAACACATTCTACATCATCCTCACTGTCACGTGCATACTCATCCCTTCCATTGGTCCACATCTCCCTGAACGCCTGGTTACACGGGCCATGGTTCGTTTCTTCTGTTTCCACCACAATGTATGTGACTACATTAATAGGGGTACTTTTCCCGCTCATGATGTATTTCTATGACTGCGGTGGTGCCGTGTTTGTGTGTGCACCTCACATGGCTATGGTGTACCCACACTGCCAACCCCGCACAATCCCACAGATGTGTATATGGGCCTATGGTACATGCTCGTATTGAAATACACACTGACAAAGGCCAAGAGCCCCGTTACAAACATTCAAGGTTTATTACAGTCATTGGCACATTCAAGGACATTACAATTTTCATTACCAACTATGACATCTCAACTATACATGTAATGTAATACCCTGACACATCATTTACAAGTTCCATACAATCTATCAATCCCTACCCATGTAAAACCTACACCAGTCGTGCAACTGCATTTCATTTTTCACCTGGAACTTCAGTGATGCCCTCCTAATCAATACATCCGGGGTCAGTTGTATAACGTCGGGTATGACTCGGAATGCTGGGTGCCTCGATGTCTCCCTGGTTAGCCCCTTCTAGGAGCTTGGTGTATATGTCAAACAAACTATTCCCGTACAGTAATGTCAATGTCATGCAACCAGTAATTACACCCATGTTGTCCGATGGACTCTCTACCAAAACTTTAACATACGGAGACCGCTTGTCTATGATAGCAAAGGTGTCGGCGTATTCGCTCATAGTCTGATACAGCACAGTGACATATTCAATGACAGAGTATGATAACACGAAGCCCCCTCTGTACATATTCTTCGGAGGGAAACAGGTATATTCTAGGTCTTGGAAAGATACATCGCTACACATCAGTTCTTGGGTGACTATGTGTACCACCAACAAGTTGTCCGCGGTAACACACCGTATGAAGGTTAACAGGTTATACAGATCCGAGGACTCTTGATCAGGGTAGACCTCGTTGCGTGTCTGGTCTCGTGGAATACACATGTCTCCAGTCTTACATTCGGGAATACAAAGGACCTCGGGCCCGTGGTTCCTTGTATAACTGTAACAGCTCTGGGCTGTGAACACATGTCACAGGTGAACTTATATTCTCCACGTATGGACTCTAAGCGTTGAAAAGCACCCTTAGCTTTTTGAGAGGCCCACAGACTGCCTGACATCATAAATGTCATTGCATTAAGTAATGCCTGCCGATTGTCATCTTCGTGCACAGCGACGGTGCGGGTGAAGGGTACATTGTCTGTACCTGCTATCTTGTATGAACCGCATTCTAGGCGCCAGTCTGATGACATCTTGCATGGGTCATTTGTAATAACCCTTTCCTTGCTTTCGTTGAGTACTGTGAACTTGACAGGTATCCGTGTGAATGTACCCTGTTTGTATGCGGCCAGACTCATCCTTTCTATGAGGAAAAGTGCGCTGTGATCCCCGAATGGAACTAGAGCACTTAGGTCCAGCTTAAACATAGCCGGCTGAGAAGGTAGGCTTACTTTAGAAAGGGTATGGGACACCACATAGTCTTTCTGTGTGTGAAAGACATGTTGCTTGCAAATGTTAACGGATGTGCCCAGAGTTCTTAGTATAGCAGATCGTATATACACCGTAAATGGGACACGTGACACGCATACAATGCCTAGGATAACCATCGTGTTTCATTCAAACACCGCCCAGATGTTCTAATTTTGTCCTCACCATATACATGTTGCATAAGCATGTTTCCCGTAACGTTATTGACATACAGGTCTCTGTAGAAGTTCTTACATCCCGTACAATGATATATGTTACAGTCTTATCAGGGGTATGGGTCCTCTTTCCGAGCTTAACAGGGGCCGTGTGTACCCATTTCTTTTCTGTGAATGTATCAAGCCACCTCTTCATCAACTCTGTGTCTGCACATGAATATGGCATTATGCATAGCACAGACTCAGGATACATGACATTGCTCGATCCGATAGCCTCGGGCATATGCAGCTGTAACATCAGTATGGTCTGGTACAAAATACCGGAGAGGTCTAGCAAGACCTTTTCATGGGATTCGCTTTTCGATATGTAGAGCCGGGACGATGTGATCCCTGAGTGCTGCAACAGTGTGGTTGGAACAGACAGGCATATCGTTTCGCCCGGAACCGGGGGGAGGGCTCCACACTGAGGAGGCCTTCTGATATTGCTTCCACAACTCTCTTTCCCAGAGATATACATAGATTGTTGTACACATTAGAAGGGTTTAGGCACATGTCCTGTGTAACAACCCTTCGACATGTCTCCAATCTTTCACCCGGTATTCGAGTCACTGTCTCTATTCAATCGTAGGTGATCAAGCTCGGGTCCCGCATGCTGGTAGCATGTGCACAGGGCAATTGTTCATCAAACAATTGAACGCTGTGGTCGCTCTCTTCAACCTATGTTTGGTTGACGCGAACGTTGTACGCAAATGTTCCTTACAATCATCTAAGCAATCACGGCCAAGGGCAGAGCTGTACATACGAGAGGGTAGGCAGTAGTCTATGATACAGTGGGCCACAAGTTTACCGAACGGTTCACTAACACACGGTCGGCTTCATGCGCTATCAACACTTTGGAGTTTGGGCACATGTTATGAGGCTGGTACGGGTGAGGAATGAGATCCTCGGAATGTGAATCTGCTGACTGATCCTCTAGGCCCGGTGTATCGTCACCTTCCGTGTGACGCTTAGAACCTCCGTTGGAAGCACCACGGTCCCTGTCACACAGGAGTGAGCCTCCAAACATAGCCGTAATACATCCTGTGTTAGCCTGTAGATTCAGAGGGTATCTGTAGAAAGCGGCCTCGCATGGGTTACACTTGTAATACTCGTTACACTCCACAGGCTTTACCGAGAGACCCGTGATAGCCTGGAGCCAGGTTCTTACGATCTCTACGTATGTAGTCTTCACGCTGGAGTTGCTCACTTTCAGGCGCCCAGTGTTTGCGGACTAAAGTGCTTATTCTTGGATGACTTGATGAGGCTGCTCCACGGAAAGAAACCCGCGCCCATCTTTGACGCAATGAACTCAGCGGCTTTGCATGTGATTAGGTCTCGCAGGATCGCGTTAGAGCGCGAGAACATGTGGTTCATACAATACTTTGTGTCCTTGTACAACATTGTCACCGTCCGAACGATTGTGATCCGGCCCGTTCATTCTCTTTGCACAGGGACAAGTCTCAGAGAGACCACGGAGAATCCTGCATCGAGGAGCAATGTTGTAACCTCTTCGACTCTGTAGCATGTCAGGAACGAACCAGCTAGATGCAGTTCAGACCACCTACCCAGCTTGTCTACCACAGGTTCTCTAAGTAAATATAATATCACATCACCTCGCTTGAGCTGATGCCAAGCACATGTGGAGAAACACTCAACATGATCCCTTTCAAGCCTCACACAGTCTCCCCTCATCACACACGCTATGAATGTATCCGTTACTGCAGAGTCGCATGGGGACCGCATACTTTTGAATGCTGACAGTCCCCGCACCTTCACTGACACGTACTCCAGTTCAGCCTTTTCGTTGACTTTATGGGTGAGAGCCACATATGTCTTCTTGGCAACATGGCAATAGATTGAGCAGCTGTTTTCATATTCGAGTTTGACTCTCCTGCCCTTTACGAACGGACGGGTTACATCCGCATATTCCCGAGACCCGGGTACCCTGGCTACATATACGGGATACCCTTCGTCTGTCCAAGAGCCCTTCGGGTCTCTGACTATCTTGTGGTACGTATTACCTCTGCCTATGACATACATCCTCTGCAGGGTGTCCTCTACCAGAGCTGTGTGTACATGCTTGAGAAAGGCAGGCACTTGAGCTCCCGATTGCTCGAAGGTTGCTTTCAGAGCCGCACGGGCGTCACGAGCGAAGTCTCGGAGTGAGTCTTCGTTCTGGACACATGTGTCATGGTGGATGTATGCATCGGACACCGGCGTTTCGGGGAGATCCCCTGGTCCGTATCCAACCGAGACCATTACACTATCAGTGTCCCCGTATACCACGGGGCAGCTGTGTCTGTAGAAGGTAGATACACAGTTGTTTACCACGGATATCTGTTGCCTACCGTGCCCGGAGATGAGAGGGCCGCATGGGTATGGAGCGGTTCCGTAGAATGAGTTGGCTAACACCTTACACTCCCCCTCCTGCATCTTGTAATAGACCCGGTCCGCCTCGCTGTTCCCCGGGTCCTTCAGCTTGCTCTTAAAGTTAGCTCGCTGTTCAAGATAGTACTCCACCGATGACGCAAATACAGCGGGTGCACGTGTGAAGGTCCCCAGCTCATGATCGTACCTGAGAATTAGCGTAGCATATTCGAATCCCTCTGCCTCCCAGTTGTAACATACCCATCCGGATAGGTCGTGGGGGAATCGGGACGGTGGCCAAGGGACCGTTGTCTCCGGAGAGATATTTAGCGCACACATGATGGAAGGGTACATACTGGAGAAATCAAACGAAAGCTCCAGTCCCATCCCAGGTCCTGAGTAGTGTAGCCCTGTTAGAGGGTCACATACAGCGCCTCCTTTCCAGTCCATCCCGTAGCCACCATCCGTGTCTGACTTAGGGTCCCATCTCATGCGACTGTGTAATCCCATACCTGCGGGTCCTGCTTTCGCTCTGAGAGTGTGTAGGGTAAACATGAGCTGTGGGATCTGTACAGAGTGAATACTTTGCACAAACCCACCAAAGTTGTCCCCTCGTCCGTGTACTACCACATCTATGTTCAGAGTAGTCCTACATCGATGGAATAAGGCTGAGACTGGCTTTAGAACCTTAGCAATCCGGGCACACAACTGTGAGTCCACCAAGTTGTACAGAAGCACTGCAAACAGACTCTTGCCTCCCATCGAAATCATTTCGTCCATCTTCGAGTAGCCAACATCCGCCAGTTTGCATAGCTTTCTAGTGTCTTTAGGAGGCCTGTTGTGTAGTTTCCTGTTCTCCGCGATAACATATCGCGCAACATCGTTGAGTTTCATGCTGGTACATGCAAACTTTATATCTCGGTCCCTGCCATCCTGTACAGATCTATGATGTTCATGCCACAGCTGTTCATTTTAAAGTGACCTAACTTAGCCTTGTCTTTGTTGAATCTCTATGTGTCCAGATGCCACCATTAGCTTGTATTCAGTAACTGACCCGTTGAGCAACAAAGGGCTTAGATTCTTAAGCATGTCCTTGTACATTTGAAGATAGCGTACAGTTTCGAACTGGAAGAATGGCACCGTGTCCGCCGCGAGTGCCCTGGTCACAAACAACCCGTACCAGGATCGTAGGAGCATGGAACACCTGCCTCGTGTGGCGCTATGCGTGCACTCTAGCTCATTGTAGAAATGCACTCGCTGCTCTAGGACCCGCACATCGAACTCCCGCGTTGTACATACAACAGCTCTATACCATGTTCGTACAGCAGACCTATGGTCTTTTCAAGTAGCGAGAGTTCATCGGCGCACGGGTGGAAGTCAATCCTAGACACATTGTTCACCCCGCACATCTAGCCAAGTCCTCATCCGCTTCGGATACTGGTTACCTGCAGTCACTTTACCCTTATTGTATAGTACGATTAGCTTTTTTCCTGCGGTGTTTCGGTGTTGGCTTGGGTAGGTGTGAATTCAGTATTACTATAGAGATACATGTTATCTCGTGCTGCTGACCCGGCATATCTGGTGCAAGACTGGGTATGGAGATTCGTGTACTGTGTTTCGAAGCTGCTGTCTTGCGATACTCAGTGTGTGAACCAACCTATTTCTATACTCTGTAAGCTCTAGCACCGTGCTTTCGGTGCAGTACGGAACCTGTATGCAAAAGACGCGTCAGAGACCCTTGCTCCCGTGGGGCGTATCAAACACGGTCTCTATATCTAAGCACGCTGCCTTGTAGAAATGTTGGGAATGCGTACTGTCAAATACCTTTGCTTCGGGGTTTCAGAAATGCTGTGGTCATACACAAGTTCAGAGACCGAGAGCACACCGCTCAGTTTGTTGGCAGGCATGAAGTATACCCTACCGAACATAACCCCGAGCACAGAGCGGGCGTATACCATCCCGTGCCAGGTAGTAGCCCTGATCGACAGAAATCCCCGAAGGTCAAAGCTCCCTTACAGATTCCATGTACCTTCTTGCCACTGATATACCACGTAGGGGAACACCTTAGCGTATACATCCCGTTTTATATCATCGTACTGCGACCCTCTGACATACGGGTTGGGACACGAAATACTTTGACCACAGTTTGTGTACACAGTCCCATGTCTCGTCCTCACCGTTTTGATCACGGATCAGTTCTAGATCATAACCTACTACCGGGGCTATATCGGCAATCCTAATATGTACAGACCTGTACATCTTACTCGCATCCTGAGTCCTAACTACCAAGCCTCTACACAAGAGGTTCTCGTCCTGCCCGTGAAACAGTACGGATTTGATCATTACCCCGACCATGTTGCATTCAGTATTAGGTCTCACAGTCCTTTGTTCGATAGATCCCAGGGAAGAGACTCATGACAGGAAAGTTCCGGCCCATGGTCGTAACGGATTATAGTGATCCACCGTCCTCTGTTCACTACACATGCGACATACGGTTATAAGGAATGCCTCATGTGTACAGATGTAGGTAGCCCTGACCTAAGTGCTGTCTACAGATTGTGGTGTTTGGGTTATATTTATATGCCCCTGTAAGGTTATTGTGCCATCACTTTCGCATTAGGTTCGGCTGATACAGTATCAAACATTATATACCAAGATAATACGAACGGTCCCGTCCCGAGTACCTGTACCGCTGAATAGTAACCAATGTTATGTTGACATTTGAAAAGTGTATTGTTATTTTGTTCAACAACAACCCTTGGCCACATTCACTTTAGCCAAGTCACTGACAAGGACATTTGTATGTTTGTGGGCTACACGGGGCTGATCCAACTTAAAGCTTGCAACCAAAGCTGTGTGTCCAACAGTGCTGAGGATAAGACCAAGGACCGTGGCCTTGATGTGTGCTCGGGCATTGGCCTTTCTGCTGAAAGCTAAAAGGAATTCCCATGTCTACCTTTTTCATCACTACCCTGTGAGACATATAATGGCTACCAACGAAGTGTTTGGTGTGCTGGTACGCGTAGCCAGAGGCTCTGAAGGTTTGCATATACTCAATGTTCGGCGGACATCCCTGATTCCCTCACGTCTATTAGTGGTGATGAACCCCGGGAAGACCATAAGGGAGTCATTGAAGGATGATGGTCGGTTCAGCTCACAAACACTAGAGGGTTACTACACTCACCTCATATCAGCCGACTTCGGAGGAAATCTAAAATTCTCTCTTTGCTCAAAGGTGTTCCCAACTAACGGTAGACATTGCCGTGTTTAGCGTTTCTTGATACCAAACCCTATTATGTCTATGACTTGAATAAAGGCTTCTTCACACTTGTTGTTGCAAACTATGTGTGTGTGTGTTTTTTATTATCAACTGTTTTGTTGTTAGTGTTCCCGGGTTTGTCATGCTACCTATGGACATCAACGATAAAGCCATGGTACAACACACACATTGCCAAGTCTTTATTTCACACTGGTTTACATGTTACAATGCATGGTACACACAGTACGGTAGTTATATTCTGGAGTACACTGTATCAAGACTCTGTCCGCACCCTCTTGGTCCGCACCCTCTTGGTGTTAGAATGCCTAGATAGTCCATGTACTCGTTTCATGTTCCCGGGTTTGACATGCTACCTATGGACATCAACGATAAAGCCATGGTACAACACACACACATTGCCAAGTCTTTATTTCACACTGGTTTACATGTTACAATGCATGGTACACACAGTACCGTAGTTATATTCTTGAGTACACTGTATCAAGACTCTGTCCGCACCCTCTTGGTCCGCACCCTCTTGGTGTTAGAATGCCTAGATAGTCCATGTACTGCTTTCATGTTCCCGGGTTTGACATGCTACCTATGGACATCAACGATAAAGCCATGGTACAACACACACACACACACACACACACACACACACACACACACACACACACACACACACACACACACACACACACACACACACACATTGCAAAGTCTTTATTTCACACTGGTTTACATGTTACAATGCATGGTACACACAGTACGTGCACGGTAGGTATATTCTGGAGTACACTGTATCAAGGCTCTGTCCGCACCCTCTTGGTCCGCACCCTCTTGGTCCGCACCCTCTTGGAGTTAGAATGCCTAGATAGTCCATGTACTCGTTTCCTGATTCTCATCACCTCGGGACCTGCTTGCGGATGACCTTGTTCGGTAGTAACATTCACCAGGTCCTGTGGCATTCCGTGCATCATACCCCCTCGTAGAGCAAGGGCAACGTCCATCGGTTTCACGCATACCGGCGAGCATCGCAATAAGGTTATGTGCCTTTCTAGGTTTACTCGTTGGCCAGACACCCTTGGCGACCATCATGTTTGCAGCGTAGTCCCTTTTTAGCATATCAACAGAAAACACGTTGTCCCCATGAACAGTATTGAACACATCTACGGCATCCTCCCACTCCCAGTCCTCTTCTAGTTCATTCATATACATACGCACCCCATGACCCCGTGTCAAGTAAATATTGTCCTGATGATACACTGTCCTAGTGGTACAGAAGGAACATGCTTCCTAACGGGCACTCCAGTGTAGTCAGGTGAGTACACGCTCAGTCTGGGACCATGAAACGTTCCTCTGGGTCCCAGCCGACTCTCTCATATGCGCTGCATCATAAACCGTGTCAGGTGCATCCTGACCTATAGCCTTTCTCAGAACCCTCCATAGTACAATGGAGCAGAGCACCGAAACACCCCCCCCATAGCGCATTTATTGAAGGTGAGTTGATTCAAAGGTGCTATAGCAGATGTCGCTTCTAATATCATAGAGCGCCCATGTCTTCGTTGAAGTCCAATGTAAATAGCAACCTACGTTCACGCGCGTTGTCAGCGTGGTCCTCCTCGGCCTCACTATCATCACGATCCCAATTCCGCACGAACGCACGCCCGTGTCGTACTCCCCTCTTTAAAGGCCTGTAGCATGGCATCATGTACCTGGTCCCAGAACCCGGAATGTGACTCAGGCGCATACAGGGCCAGTATATCATACACAGCCTCAAGTGGAACTGTGACAGAGCACACTTTGCGTTTATTGTCAGCATGGCACATATTGATGTGCGTAGTGTTTGCCTAGGTGCAAGTCTGTATGTGCACAGCTTGTAGGTCTTTACGGAGCCACGGGTATGTCTTGTTGGGACGTTGCATGTGGAGCACAACATAAGCATCCGATGCGCTTCATCGCCATCCTTTATCCCTATCTCAGTATCTGAAAAGTACAGAGTGTCTATGGGGAAATGCAAAGGTGGCCGTCCTTCAAACTCAATTTCAGGTTCTGAACATGGATCTGCCTTAGAATGTAGCCTAACACCTTACATGCGAAATGGCCCTGATTGTCAACTACTCGGGGCATATGTCTGTGAGGCACGCTGCTGCACATAGCTTGTACACCGCGTTTGTTTCACGCACAGTTGCCCAAATGTTAGTCTGTTGAGGGCCTCAAGTCTATTCGCGTTGAGTTGGTGCATGTAGGACTGTACGTCAGGCGAGTGTTGTTCGTCAGGAATCTCAGTCCACGGCGGAATCCATACATCGAATACAAAGTGGCAGGCTAACTTCATGCCTTCTGCGAACACTAGCTGGTTTATACAGAAATCCACTCTTCGACTCTCAGATCCAGAGCAGACAATGTGGCTTCCGATAAACGCCACGCAGGCATCTCGGCTCTGTCAAACCTATGGCTGAATTGCATGATCTGGGATTCGGCGATCATGGTAGCGGACTGAATCAGGTTTTGTCTGTACAAACACAATGCCGTGATCTCGCTCATACTGAGTTGCTGTATGGTGTCCTTGACTTGTTTTGTTCCACGTGTACGCGTAATATGTTGGGAAAACTCGGGAATTCATTACTACGCAACGGTCGGCCCACGCTTCACTCACAAAACCCATCGTGTTAGTGTTCCATACGAATCCGCAGTTGTGTACAGTCCGGTACTTTACCGTGTCAACCTTTCCGGTTTCCATGTCTCTCGATACTACATCGCTCTCAAGTGTACTTGTGTCAAGAAGGTTCTTGAACGTATTTGGTATCACGTTGGATTCTTTGTCTTGAGCGCGTATGTTTTTCTGGTGGGCTATGTGTGCATCATCGATCATTACCAGGCACGCGTTCCTGTTGTGTTTGTATTTGAAGGCCTGTGGGGTGAAGGATGTAAGTTTCTCTATGCATCCTGGGACTGAACTAAACTGGTAGGACAGAACGTTATTTGCATAGCTTTTACCTTCCCCAGGACCTGTAATGTTGAACAACATAATCCTTTCAATTGTATACCTAGGCGCGGTGTTTGCGATGATGTAGTTGAACGTGGTGGACGCCTGAAACAATCTGCCCACCTGTAGGCTATCACTAAACAGATACCGCACCAACGCGTGATCGTACACCTTTATGGGATCGAACTCGCCAGGCCCCGAGTAATCGTTTGAATCATCTGCCCTTAGATATAGAAGCGCGTGAATATCAGCGTGCTTGTGAGCTAACGAAAGAGAACAGCTTTGCCCGTTGCTTAGTACATCACCTAGACCTTTGTACAGGGAACCCTCGCGAAACCGGTCTCTGCGCAACACCGTGAAGACCATCTCGGCTATGCTTTCGAACTGACCTCTAGCGTTGTACATGCTTTTCATTTCTTTGCTCAAACGCTCCAACTTACCCAGGTTAGGGTAAAGGTGTGCGAAATAGCAGCTGTAGTCCTCGTTACTCACAAGGAACGGGTGACGGTCTGACAAGTTGTAGAAACACGCATAAGCCATTTGACATTTACCTGTACATGGTAATGCTCGTGTATCTCTGTGCTGACAATAACACAAGCCTTTGTGTAATAGATCAGCGATATCCCTTGTCCTTCTGCGGCTCCTAATGTCCTGCAACACACTCTCCATGTAGGTATTTGCTACAGACACGTGCCTGTGAATCATGGACCTGACAAACGCATCAGGGTGTTCCGGGTTACATAGTTTATCCAGAGAATATCGGAACACCAACAACCCTCTAGTGTCCACGTTCATACTTGAGGTGGAACCTTGTAGGTCTGCGGTGAACAGCTTGAGTTTATCGAGAAACCTTACGTCGTCAGGTATGTTGGCATTGTATGCTCCTTGTATGACCGTCTGTTGCAACCACTGCATACCCGTGAGCTTAGACATCAGTGATCTGAACAAGGTTTTACCCTGTCCTTTGCCAGCGCTGTCCGTGATTCTGCCGAGCGAATCCTGTAGTGTTGTAAGATTTAAATCACCTATGCACTGTGGCGCCACAAACCCTTGCTTTCCCGAGATGTAGTTCGGGGTATACATGGAGCCCTGCAGTTCCTTCACCTTCTTCCTGTCTACTTTACTGGAATTGAAGGTGTCTCTCTGTATGTCCACCCATTCGAACATAGAACTCAGTTCACCCTTGATGTCTCGCATGACTATCATTGCATTGTTCAGAGACGAGGCTCGTTTCCTGACCAGCTGTATGCGCATGAAGGCGTTAAACGCTTCGTTCAAGGCATCCTGCACCGCACTAGATAAAGCCTCGGTCTCATCATGCGCACTATCTTGTTCAACATCATCCCCTCTAAACACATCCATGCCCAGAGCCATGTCCATGAACCCGAGGAGTTGTTCGCCATACACATCCCCATTTGTGTCATCACCCATACCCAGGGTGGACGTTGAGTCTACAGTAGTGTCACATGTGTCTTCCGCAGCCATGTCTAATATAAAACAGAACAAGCGTCCGTGTGCAAAGTCCTCTCTGATAGACGGAGACATACTCCCAAAGTCTGGGTTTTCCAGAGTCACCTGAAGTAACTCGCCTTTACAGCAATATGTCAGGTACAGAAGTAATTGAAAGGTTGCTCGATCATGGGGTGACAAGGCGCTGAATGACAACTCGTTACACGTGGTGTCATACAGTGTGTCCGTTTCAGGCACAGAAACAGAGCGCTCCTATTAGATGGTACGGTTACTGTGTTGTAAACAGCTGTATGTGGTTCCCTGTGTGGTAACATCAAGCAGTCATATTTCGCCATGGCTACATCCCCGTGCTTTGGCATTGTGCCTGTATGTTCCCGCCCGTATGGTTTAGATACGTTCCCGGATGTTACAGGGGCCATGTATTATAACATGTATTCGTTTGTACTGGGACACAGCATCCCGTTCGTTCCACTCATGTCCATGCCACGTGCCTTTGCAACGCAAAACCTATAGTAAGACAGGAGCGCAGACGAAGCCGGATCCCTTTCACCATCGATTATGAGGCCAGGCGTGTACAACGGGAGGGAGCACACTCTAAAGGTCTCCAACCGATACTGCTGCATCTGCTGTAGTGTACGGACACAATACGGATGTACGGGCGCCACTAGTGTGTACGTCCGCACCAATGTATGTGTAGCTCAGACTGACACGTCCGCACCGATGTATGTGTAGCACAGGATAGGGCTAGGGGGGGGGAGTCCACTGACACGGCCGCTGCCGTGTATGTGTAGCTCAGACTGACACGTCCGCACCAATGTATGTGTAGCTCAGACTGACACGTCCGCACCGATGTATGTGTAGCACAGGATAGGGCTAGGGGAGGGGGAGAGTCCACTGACACGGCCGCTGCCGTATGTGTAGCTCAGACTGACACGTCCGCACCAATGTATGTGTAGCTCAGACTGACACGTCCGCACCGATGTATGTGTAGCACAGGATAGGGCTAGGGGAGGGGGAGAGTCCACTGACACGGCCGCTGCCGTGTATGTGTAGCTCAGACTGACACGTCCGCACCAATGTATGTGTAGCACAGGATAGGGCTAGGGGGAGAGTCCACTGACACAGCCGCTTTGGTGTATGTGTAGCTCGTCATAGTTTCAGACTGACACGACCGCACCAATGTATATATAACACAGGATAGGTGGGACATATATAACGCGCTTGAGTTCGGGACTTGCTAGGAGATAGATACCCTGTGCATCTACAGATGGCGAGATACATGGTCATGCTAGATCCCTCTGAGCCACTTCTGGATCTGAGCACAATGACTGGTGAAGGACTACCCGAGTTTACACTCACTATGAGGGTATTCGCATCAAGCTTTCAGTTGTTCAAGACCTCGATAGAATTGCGTGGCGACAAAACGATGGACCCCGTATTGCAAAATATGGGCATCTACCCACTGTACTATAAATACGTGACCCGTATACAACACGCATGTTGCGAGATTTTGGAAGCAGCTGCAAAAGCCGGGGGTCTAGAATACCCTTTTAGATCTCGCAGTGCCCAGGAGGAGGCTGAAGATCGTAAGAGGAACCTGGAGAAGTACGGGGTACCCTATGACCCTCATGCTAACCTCAGTGATGCCAGGAAGGTTAAAGATGAAGACTTTCACATACAGCTGTCCGTGGTCATGAACCAACGTTTGGAGGTACAAGCCAGCATTACCAACGGAACTAAATGTCCCCAACGTGCAAGAGAGGTGTGCGCAGATGGGACTATCCAGTGGCCATTGACACAGCTGTGAATCATATAAAGGAGTACTTGCGTTATTACATCTTCCTTGCATACATGGAGCACAAGGACATTAAGGCGGAGACGTCTGTGTGAGAGTACACCCGAGCAACTAAAGCTCTCTTCATTCCAGTTAACATCTGTGTCCTAGGTACCAATAATACGTGGACTGTGTAACCGTAAAGAAAAGTACATGTCACCGAGTGTAATATCCGTATCTGTGTCTTAGGTCCCAGTAATAATACCAAGAGTGTGTGTAACCGTAAAATAAAAACAAATACATGTCAATGACAGTACTGTATCTGTGTCTCAGTTCCCATCAATAATATACCAAGAGTTTGTGTTCGTGCCAGAAATACAAGTCACAAGACAAAAGTCAGCTTGTATTACTTTTATTCAATGCCACATATATATCTCACAGCTATGAACAGCACCGATAGATGCAATGTGTAATATGTACAACAAGGTAATGTGTAATATGTACAACAAGGTATGTATTAGAGTACGGGTTAAGGAAGCGTACATCAACGTGTTACTTTATTCAATGCCACATATCACAGCTATAAACAGCACCGATAGATGCAATGTGTAATATGTACAACAACAAGGTATGTATTATATACACCGTTAGAGTACGGGTTAAGGAAGCTTACATCAACGCATCCGATGGCATATAGAGAACAGCGATAGCCTTGTCCCTGTCCTATCCTCACGAGCACGCCGCCGGGTATACTAGGAGAGGTGCTCCGGATACTGACGGTGCGGGCTGTTGTACGGTACCTCATACATATATACAGGCACGGGGTAATTATACACTGAACATTTCCAATGGCTATACATACATTAAGCACCACATACATAATGTCAGGACATGTAACGCGCCATCTATAATATATAGTGCTCACAATCCAGGGTATCCAGCAGCATACAAATAACATGACTGTAAGAACCGGAAGCATCTGAGCTTTCTTGAGTGTAGCACCGAAGGTATTACTGTTCATGTGCTGTCTGATGCTGTACACAATCATTCCATTACAGTAAATGAGAATCAGTATTGGTAATACGAAGGATATATTTGTTCTGATCCAAAAGACAATGACCTTTAGCCCGTGAGGCATGGTGGTTATACATACAGCCGTCCCATGTCTAGTAATAATACTGTGATAACACATGTCCAGTGTGGCCAAGAGTAAGGGGATGCAAACGCCAAGAGCCGTTGCAAGCTTCCTTGATGTAGCGGAATGACTTGAGTTGTGCACCACCTTGATGTATCTCTCGATGTTTATGTAGACCATTAGAAGTATGCCGTGCAGGAAACAGAACTGTAAAACAACACACGGCATACATTAGATATGAAGCTGAACATACATGAGCCATGCAATGGTAAAATGAAAAAAAAAATTAATTAGGTGCATACCGTTATTACCCCTACAGCATTTACACATCACAAGACCAAGTGTCCAACCTCTTGGGTTAAAGGCCTGAGAAGCCCAGATCGATAGTTGATAGTCGGATAGTGTCAAAGACACATAAGCGCAAGTATAAAACATCGGTTACATGGAGCTTAGTCCTTCTCGCGGTAGATCGCTTTTGTACAGACCCGGTACATCGTGGTTAGCAGGTATACATTTACAGTTATACCTAGGAGCATAATGGTGCAATGTAGCAATGGCACGTAAAGACTTCTGGTATAATCGTGTCCACCGCATCCATACACATGTGTTGAGTTGGAAAGCGTATTTACAAATGTGTCATTCCGCAATTGGTCCATATTGAAGGCTTGCCAGAGAATGCGTTCGGATTGCAATGATATGATAGGGTTTAGCTCTTTCTTATACTTACAGATGCCTTCCGCTATATTGCACTCCCGAACGTAGCCTGTGTGGCTCGAGTGACATACGCACAGGCGGCCGACGGTGAGAATGATGAGGTATATGGTATCCGCACAGACATACGCACATGCGGCCGGTCCGGTGTATGTGTGACTAAACACTCACTCCACTGTCTAATGCGGACGCGGCCGACGGTGAGAATGATGAGGTATATGGTATCCGCACAGACATACGCACATGCGGCCGGTCCGGTGTATGTGTGACTAAACACTCACTCCACTGTCTAATGCGGACGCGGCCGACGGTGAGAATGATGAGGTATATGGTATCCGCACAGACATACGCACATGCGGCCAGTCCGGTGTATGTGTGACTAAACACTCACTCCACTGTCTAATGCGGACGCGGCCGACGGTGAGAATGATGAGGTATATGGTATCCGCACAGACATACGCACATGCGGTCGGTCCGGTGTATGTGTGACTAAACACTCACTCCACTGTCTAATGCGGACGCGGCCGATCGAGTGACTGGAGATAACGCACGTGGACCATGAGCATGACTAACATCTATGCCAACAAGAGTCATGTTGGCAAATATGTGTCCCTGGTGCGCTAACAGAAGACATGTGCTACAATGGACGGCCTTGCTTATAAAATATGTGACCATTACGATCATCGGATCCTGTCTACTGACACCATCAAAGGGCTTGACTGTGCTAGTAACATCCTTGGGTATATAGCCCGTGACAGATTTTGGAAACGTGCATCTGTCTACGTGGAGAGCGTATTGAAGGATACACCGGTAGCCTTTCAATATGGGAACAGTTGTTTCTCTGATTTAGTTGACAGACTATCCAGATTGGAGTTACCCAGACTACAGGAGCTAGTGTCCGTGGGAAGCGGAGTAGCGTTGTTGGAATGCTATATAGCCTATAAAGTGTTCAACACAAGTACCTTCCACGCCACAGATATAGCACCACCTCACAGACATGTGAAACGTTTATCATGCCTAGAGGCGATTCACAAATACAAAGGGGCACAAGGGCTAATGTTTATGTATCCATCCTTCGTTGCATCGGGATATGAGGATGTGATATGTAACTTTAAAGGAACATACATTATACTAATTGGTGAGATCTCGCACACGGGACACACTAACCCCGGAAACCTGCTGGAACAAATACTAATTGAGTTCGAACCTTTGTTACACGTGGATATGGTTCGGTCCGAACGTCTTTCGGGTGTCACGAAAGCCTCATTCTGTACAAGAGGAAACAAACACACTCCTGGCCTTGCGTAGTACCATATACCCCGACGAAACCAGCGCAAGATGGAATGGACACCCCGTGGCACTGCTAAGCCACAGAGTTGCAATAAAGCGAAAGGTCTAGGTCTTACATTATGTGCTGTACATCATGGTAACATGTGTAACCGAGCCAATCAACAGGTGTGTCCGAGGAGGACGAAGATGAAGAAGCGGAAAACGAAGAGGCAGAAGAAGAGGGACAAGAAGAGTGATAGGCAGAAGAATAGGCAAAGGACGAGGAAGAGGCGGAAGAGGAATATGGAGAGGCGTAATAGGGAACGGAACAATAAACATAGAGTCCATTTCAGGGATCCCGAATACGAGATTGACCCAATACCGGTTTGCATGGACGCGGACTCTGTGCATGCTCGCTCTCGCTACTGGGAGACTATCGCTTTGGACGCCTTTAGGTTTCGTGTTAGGATAGAGAAGGTGAATGCATCAATATCCCGTTGTTTTGACCGGACTCATCGTGACAAAATGATGGCTTACATTCAAAAGTATACGCCGAACCCAGGCTGGAGATGGCCTTATGAGGGTTCCATGAAAAGTATTAGCAACATCTCGAGCAGCACCTGATGTCAGTCTCGGGTCCTATCAGGAGGCATGCACATGTACTGTTGCATACGATGTGACACATTGCTAAAGATATCACAGACCTTGTATGTATTCATTGTACATCTAAAGGAGTAAATAAATCTATATAATCTGTCATGTGTATGTGTAGCTATTTATATGATCTCTGTATTACTCTTGGATTGTCCATTGTATGACATGTACTCTAGAGGTATCACCTAGCAGCACAGTTGTATGAGCAATAGCCCGTGGTGTTAGTCTTGATGAACACAAACAAAAAAAAACACAGCACCTGTAATTACAGATCCGCATACATATCACCATTTATTAAACATCGTTATACAAGGTAATCGTCACAACACAGTACCATAGATCACACCGCTGAATAGTGTCTACCATGCCCAGTGTGCAACCACAACTGGCCTGAGTACATCCTGGGAGTACTCCAGATCGGTCTCCGAAGGTAACCGACCATCTTTACTCCGGTGAAGGAGCTTCTCTTCAGTGGGCCCCTAAGTGCAACGTAAGCTGAGGTATGGCGAACCTTGAACCGAGATATGAGGAGAGAGTAATCCGGATATTGTCCTGTCCACTCTGTTGCATTCTAATGCACGAGCCAGTACTGTTGGATTGTGGTCACAGTGTCTGTTACATGTGTATTATGTCTCATTGGGACAAACAAGCCCAGCGCAACAAGGAATATATCTGTCCGGAGTGCAGACAGACGTTACCTAGTATGATCGGGCAAAGGCCTAGTGTAATCCCGAACGAAACTGTATCCCGCGTGATTACACGGTTGAAAGCCATTCTTCCTGATATGTGAACCCCAGGCCCAGCAGTACTGTATGCACAGGTCCTCCGGGATCGAAGAAGCAGAGCCCCCCGCAGTGAAGTGAGAGTCTGCAGCTGGGTCATCGCTATGGATCGGAGCTCCTGCGAGAGTATTGAGTGACATTTGCAGTGTTATACATGTACGGCCCTGCTGTAAATAAATACGACCTGGTACCAATGGCAGTGTGTGGCAGTGTGTGTGTGTGTTTTTTTGTGTGTGTTCCATAGGTGATGCAAAGACAATACATTTTATATACAGGTTTATTTCACAGGTCATATGAACAACAGGTGTATCAACAGCCTATTCTAACAGCAACATCTTGACACAGGTTTGTGCGAGAATGTTTACCACATGGCTCAACGGGGTATACCTAAGGGCCTAGATACACCTCACAACTGACGTTGTTCAAAGGCGCTATCAGTGAGCAGG
Source organism: Etheostoma perlongum (assembly GCA_026937815.1). Taxonomy (NCBI): domain Eukaryota; kingdom Metazoa; phylum Chordata; class Actinopteri; order Perciformes; family Percidae; genus Etheostoma; species Etheostoma perlongum. The sequence continues at coordinate 30,891 of JAEKDQ010000803.1, read as the reverse complement.
AACTACATCGCATACGAGGAGCATGGTACATGTAATGACCGTTTCCCATACAGTATGACACATAGCCCACGCTGGTCCGTGGGTCAGAAGGCTTTATAGGCACGTGCAGTAGGGTAGACAGGCGAGTCAATACGCTGGCCAGCAATGCATCGGCTTCGTGCGGCAACCCGTCTCCGTACACATGAATCATGTCGATGTATTCACCATGGTACATTTGAACATGTGCAGTCTTCATGCCCTGTACCATAGGTCCGTCTGGAAGAGGTCCGTCTAGAAGATGTATATGTCTAGGGTAGTAAAGCGGGCAGCGGTGTTTGACTAGGCACAGTCTAATGTCCCACTGGAAGGAATACATGCACCAGTCTACCACTTTGTTTGTTAGGGCCATGGTACCTTGTGCGGCACAGGAGGGCCAGTAATATCTATTGAACTGTTTAGTGTGGCACGTGGGACACTCTTTGATGAACGCGAACAGTTGCGGGAACACTTTACTTGTGTCCCTAGGCAGGTATCCCAGTGGAACACGGTTGGCTATGTTAATAAGAGTCCCGGCTACATATCGTGCCATGTCAAAAGCAAACCTTGGGCCGCTCCCCTGTCCAAAAATACGCAACTGTTTGTCCAACATAGCCTCAAGTTCCATTGGTCCAGTTAAGATGCCCATAATCCTGCCCGCGATCAAGGCTGGTAGTATTTCAAACCGTGTAATACACGTGTCAAAATTCAACAACTGCGGGATGTCCAAGGGCCCCTCATAGCGCACTGCATCCCAAGCACGAATGTGCCACACCATTCGATGGTGAATGACAATGTCCTCTGGATCATGCATAAAGGTATCTGCCAGAGTGTATCTGTACATCCGAAATCCTTTGGTTTGTAACATACTTGCTAGCGTGTGTGAGGACACCCTGAGGTAAGGGATCCACCAATGATACGTACATATATATACCTAAGGATCGTACATGCAGCCGCACCTCTGGCTGTGTGTCTCACATACGCCCTGCTCCTCTGGCTGGGTTAGACAAACATTCTAATGTGTCCGCACCTCTGGCTGGGTTAGACATACATTCTAATGTGTCCGTGTCTCATGTCCGCGTCTCGTACATGCAGCCGCACCTCTGGCTGTGTGTCTCACATACGGCCTGCTCCTCTGGCTGGGTTAGACAAACATTCTAATGTGTCCGCACCTCTGGCTGGGTTAGACATACATTCTAATGTGTCCGCGTCTCTACATGCGGCCGCACCTCTGGCTGGGTTAGACATACATTCTAATGTGTCCGCATTATGCTCAGATGACACGTGGCTACAGTTGAACTGTACACGTGAGTGCCACGGGCTCTTGTGTAACCCAGTGCTGTTACCCAACCAATCCGCGTGGGTGTAACATGCCTCGGCGTCACGTGGCCCTATGTTGGAGGAGTTGTACACTGTATATGACAAAGCGGGACCCGGGTTGGTGGTTATGCAGCTTACGCCAACAGTAATGTACAGTTGCGATTGGATAGGACACCCCGGCTCTCGAAGCGTAAGCATATAAGACGGGACTTTCAGTACCATCGCCATTACAGGACCAAAGCTGTACACATTAACACGCCATTACCGGTGCCTGAGTATAGGAAATGTCCAGGATGAACACACACATTGCATTTAGTACACTTAGGATATGGCTTACCATGGTCCTCAACGTATACAGTTGTTGTCCATTGAGCAAGGACATGACCCCTACCCCTGTCATAGTGGGTACAATGGGGGGGTTATTGGGATTACCTGGTCAGCTACAGAGCGGCGCTTCTTTCTACAAAGACGGTCTACGTGTATACCCGCATGAACACATATACCAGTTGACTAATGGTTCCTCCGGGATGTCCCGTGTATTGATTAGATTTCTTACCTGTACAGATGAAGGTATGTACACAATAGGCGAAGAGACCTTCATGCTTAAGGTGAAATCAGATACCTGCGGGTTGTTCTACTACAGTGTCAGGGCATACACGTCAATGCAACAAGCTGCATTGATCGGTCCTCTAGCTGGCGTATGTAGGATTTATATGCTGAACGTAGACCCAACTGGTGAAATCTGGAGTCTGACCGAGGTGTGGAATAACACCATGGGCAAAATTACTAACCAGTGCTGTTTTACATACGACAACGGAGAGTGGTTCGTGGGTTACCATGGTACATATAACCATTACTACATATATCACAGGCACGGCCAACCAGATATGCTCTGCTCCAGTGTCACTGAGCCATCAGCTATCCGAACCCGAGACCGTCCGTGAATGTCAAACCTCCTGGTCCAGACCTCACAGACCTAGAGGATGTTAACACCTCTGTGCACATATCAGATGTCAGTGGAGGTGGGTAGTTATATAGCCTTTACGTGTCACGTATGATCCTTAATACAATTCTCTCATCAAGCTCATAAGATATCCATATCATGTCCACAGATCTACGGAATGTGAAAACAGCGTTGGACAACCTGCAGACGTCATGGCCAAGATCCGCCGGTTCTGCACTACAATGCAATACTTTCGTGATGCCACTTTCCATATCGATTGTCATATCGATGTCATGGTGTCTTATATAGGCTACCTGATTGTACCATCGCACAATATTGTACACACATATCCTGTACATGCTGTTTTATTTCATTTCAATACAATGTATATAATACACTAGACAAATGCTATGTGGATGTGTCTTCATGTACATCCGCCGCTCTGTACAGTCCACCATGTCTAAATACCATTCTGCATTGTAATAGCTGTCACAGTGGACATGCTCATATACTGTGTCCTTTACGTAACCTGAACGTTGTTTAATAACATTGCCTTTATATGGTGTGTATTCGTAATACAGTTCCATTCACATGTTGTAAATAAACACAGGTATCTTGTACATGCTGTTTTATTTCATTTCAATACAATGTATATAACACCACAAGCATGCTATATCGCTGTGACATCATTCACATCTGCGTGTGTTCGTATACAGTTCCAATCATATGTTGTCATGAGTGACAATAAAGATCCATTACCCCGAGCTGAACCTTGGACACCCTCCTAAATTGAACCCTGACCAATTGTTTATCATCTTCAGTCATGGACGCAAGGCTAACCCATTCCGTAGCCTGTAATAATTCATGGGCCAAAAGTCTGTCTGTGTCACGGTATGCCAACAGTTTCAATACGATATCCTTAGCGGGTTTACATTCCATAACATTGGGCATTATGGTAGCCAAGTCTATCCGTTGCTTGTGTGATACCTCGGTACAGGTCTGTATACCCAGGGTTCGTTGAATTAGATCGTATGTTGACAGAGGCACCCCATCTGAGTCACGTCGCTTAAACACCACACACCCTTCAAAGGTCTGCTATCATAACCCCTAGGCTCCACATGTCAATAGCGCAAGTATACTCAGTACACCCGCGCGTCTTGGCTAAGGCCTCAAAGATCTCCGGAGCCCTGTAAGACTCAGTTACTACAGTAGGACTCATCCACCTCGATGCTTGTCTTGAGAGGCCCATATCGGCAACCTGTACAACCATACCCTCGGTCAGCAGTATGTTGGCTGGCGTTAGGTCTCTGTGTATCATGTTCAGGCTGTGCATGTACGAGAGCGCGTCTGCGACCTGAACCGAAAAATGAGCCACGAAACTTAACGGGAGTACCTGTACGTACTCTAACCGATCGTTGTAGTATTTCAAACCCTGTTGGTTGTGTATCACTCCACCTAGAGTATAAGGTGCATAGTTCATGACCATGGCTATTCTGCCCTCATCCAGAAAACAGTCGTGTATCTGGATCACATAGGGATGTCCTTTTAGTGCAGCAAGACAGGATAGTTCTCTTATGGTAGCATCCTGTACTCCAGTATTGTCCTCAGGGAGAGTGTTGGACTTTAAAGCGAACACCTGTCCGGTTCGTCGACACAGGACTTTGTATACTATTCCATATGAGCCCTGGCCGAGAATCGAGGATTTGAGATAGTTCTCCATACTCCTTCCAGGGTAGCTGATCAGTGAATGAGACGCGAATCGCTTGTCCTTGTTTAAACGATCAACCGGTCACGTGTCAGGAATGGCCCGTTCATATGAATGTTTACATGGACCACGGGCTAGACATTTATTCAAGTGTCATCCTACCCTCACTATATACTACACATGCTAGCCGTGGTTACACTTCATCAGATACGCCACACCATGGCTGTATAGATTGACAATGCTCGTGGTGTACTCTCCTGTAACGCTTAGAGACCCGGCCCATCGTGGAGTACATGTAAGTCTGTGTAATACTAGCAATACTATCCAGGTCTACCCGGAATTGTACCAATCGCCCAGGGCAACTGTGCCACGGGTGTGTGTATTGCACTAGTAATCCAACTCGCATGGAACACCAGTTCTCACTCTGTACAAATGTCACCAAGACACAAAGAAATTTTGAGGAAAATGGTTTATTGAAGAAGCATAGATGTAGATGGTAATACAGTATCTCATACAATATAGAGTATACAAGTCATTTCAACATCATGGTACATACAGTCATGAGACAAAGTACTACACAGTCATTGACTAAGTTTGTAAATGATCATCTGAGCCACGTCCGTCCTTCCGATGGCAGACAGTGTCTCGAAGACAATGTCTGCATATGACACATTGACACTTTGGCTAGTTGTCAGGTTCATGACAAACAGTCTCATGTCGTTACTGGTCAACTGTCGTATCACTTCACCTATGATCTCGGTGTCATCGCGTTCAGCCTTTATCATCACTTCGCGTGTTGATGTACCGCTCTTGAGCGGGTTACGGCTCAAGGATGCAGCCGCACCTGTAGACATCCGAGGCGTCTTCCCAAACCTGCTCAAGGATGCACACGCACCTGTAGACATCCGAGGCGTCTTCCCAAACCTATCTTCTATTTTACCCGCGAGGTCATTGCGATGTGCACGGCGCATTATGTCTATCAATGTAGACACAGACCGCTCTCCGAAATATTGTGGAAACATTTCAGAGATCTCAACTCTGAGCATGTTCTCGCATCCAGTTAAACGCCCGTTTGCTATATTCTTCATGTGAAATACGAATGTCCTCAAGTCTACATCGGTAAACTCCTCCAAATACTCAAGTATATCACCAGGTGATATAATGCAAGTGCGGTTGGTGTACAGTGTCCATATTGTCATGAACCTGTCACTTGGTACGTTTCCCTTTCTTATTACACTATCAACAAGGGCCCGAGACATGTCATAACTGGTGTTTTTAGATAAGATCGTATCGTATTCTTCCTGATTAAGAATGCATTCAGAGTAGAGTTCTCCAGCTACATGTTTTGGTGTGTCCGCATCACCAACTATATACCGACTTCGCGTAGACTTCAAGTGACTTACAAAGTCCCCAGTCTTCGGTGTCACAAGTGCCATGTTCTACTACTCTTCCGTATCACGTTACACTGGTCAACACATAGCATACTGATTGCTTATATACTTGAAGATCCCACAGCCCCATATATCGGTGCGGCCGCATGTAGAGACGCGGACACATTAGAATGTATGTCTAACCCAGCCAGAGGTGCGGCCGCATGTAGAGACGCGGACACATTAGAATGTATGTCTAACCCAGCCAGAGGTGCGGCTGCATGTAGAGACGCGGACACATTAGAATGTATGTCTAACCCAGCCAGAGGTGCGGCTGCATGTAGAGACGCGGACACATTAGAATGTATGTCTAACCCAGCCAGAGGTGCGGTGTAGAGACGGCTGCAATGTATGTCTAACCCAGAGACGCGGACACACATTAGAATGTATGTCTAACCCAGCCAGAGGTGCGGCCGCATGTAGATACACGGACACATTAGAATGTATGTCTAACCCAGCCAGAGGTGCGGCCGCATGTAGATACGCGGACACATTAGAATGTATGTCTAACCCAGCCAGAGGCGCGGCTAACAGATACTGCAAGTGTCAACATCACACGGCCTCACACCGAGCTCCCTTGGTCTCGGGAAAGTAAAGCTTCATGTAACCAAGAAGGAGTCCCATACCCCGTTGTGTCAGTACTGTAGTTTACATGCGTGCTGTGGACAGGTTCACGGAGTGCAGGAGCCAGCAAGTGTTAGGTTTGTGACCTAGCCATATGATTGGGCAATCCGGTAAGTGAATGTAGTGTAATAAGTTACTGTCTTATATAAATGCCATAGTTAGTCAAGAGCAAATGGGTTTGGTATGATACTGTACAGGGACCGATATCACAGAATGTTCTCCGCTTGGATGTCATCGGATTGTACTTATACTACGCTGGACCCTTGTATAGGTGAGAGTATTAGTTTACCAGATTTGTCTCTTTGTAATAGTGTAAGCATGTCCCTCCAGTTGTAATAAAACGTAGGTCTGTAACTACCCACCGAACCTTGAAAGTTCACCAGATATCCTTGATATCCGTCTATGTATACCTCTGGGACTCCGACATCTGGGGATAGTTTCACGTTGAAGTAATATACAGGTCCACTTGGATGGGGCTCTAGGTATAGTTGATGTGAACTGAGCATTTGTGCCACTGCGGATGACTGATTGAACAGCAGACACAGAATGCACCGGACTGGACTGATACGTGGAATCTGGGCATGCTTACGTTTGTTCACCAGGAACACCTTGTAGGACTCGGGCGTAAGGAGGGATGTTAGAGGTTTAGCTTGATCAGCATGGTTCTTTATTAGCATACCCTTACATGAGTGTCCATTCGAGCATAATGGTAGGTCCGCGTCGTTGAGCATGGTTACCAGTATATGTCTGTCGTACACATTACGTGAGAGGGCCCTGCCCGGTATAGCATTCTCGGCTAGAGATGCCATCAGAGGGCGAGGATGTTTGCTTAGCAGTTGTAATACCGCAAGTACAGGGGTACAACTAGAGCACATCGGGTTTCGTACATCATCGTACTTGCACGTGCACACTGTTGGTGCGAAACATTCGTGAAGTAAGAGTCTTACATCCGATGCCGAGAAGTGTCTAGATAGGGAAACCTTTTCAAGTACCCGGGATCTGATCAGGTCCCTGTAATCCAAGACCGCGTCCTCATGGTACTCCACACCCTGCTCACTCTGGGGTTCATCACCAGTAATTCCAGAGGGCCACAGGGAGCGGGTTACACGCTTGGTGTTACGATCTGTGACAGATGAACATGTTGGACAGGTGTTGGGTCCGGGTCCGTATTGAGAAGCACAGCCGGAGCACATCCAGGAACAGCACACCTTGACTATTGTACCTCTAAAGCAAGCGCAGATCGAACAGATGAACGTGCCTATGGTTGGGCATGTTTTATAATGCGGTTCTGTCATGTACCATTCCGGGTTGTTATTGAAGCATGTCATGCAAACCCTAACATTACACTGACATCGCAGTTTCACACCGGACCTCTTCTTGTCTTTGCTGCTTTTTACCAATGTCACAAGACATACCAGACACTTAGCGTTGGACGATTTCATGTTCTTGCCAGTGGTCACTTTACCATGGGTGCTCCGATAACTGACTGTGGATACTCTCCTGTACAGGTTTGTGGCCTTGCGGACAGAGCTCACCAGTGACCGCTTGCGCTTCACTTCACAATCTCGAAGCAAAGCCTCTGGAACATTACCCGTGAAGAAAGGGTTCTCGGATATGATGGATTCCCTAGGACACTTGTGCTGCACGCTGGACAAAGCGCTAGCATTGGATCCTGTTCCTGTGATAAAGGACATGGTATATGTGCCTGGTGCAGAGGGTCTGCGTTTAACTGATATCACGAATAGCAAGGTGGATTCCTGTGCGTCACATAGATTTACATTCACCAACACTGTGCGGATGTTAATGGATAGCGCGTACCACGATGCTGTACCCTGCTCCTGTTCTACACATATGTTCAAAGGGTCTAAGGACGTTACGGGTTATGTACATGTGGCATGTGGGGGTGGCGAGAAGAGGGTTGATCCGGATACAGCACTCCGTACTCGGAGACGAACACTGTGGGCATACGAAATGGACAACGTGGTAGCAGCATACAAATGGTTGATGCATAATCGAACGCGTTTGTATCCCATGTGTTGCAAGGCTGTACTTGTATACCAACTGAAAAGGTCACTGTGGCTCCCCCCTGGCCTGTACATATATCGTACTCAACCCAGTCACTTCGGCTGCACACAAGAGCGCCCTCTGCGGGTCGTAGACCAATTCAACTTCCGCACTCGCTCACATTCATTACGAGAGGGTTTACCCAGTGCAATCACCATAGACATGTACCCTGGGCGCGATAATTTAAGCGTGCTGTACGTGATCACACGAAAGCTCGCAATCTCCATAGCAGAGTATGGCAATCGAATTTTTGGAGAAGCTAAAGCTTTGGGTATAGATCCTTCATCTAGCACAAGTGCATGTGATATGCGTGCATGTGAGCATTACGAAGTGTCTATGCGCACAGAGCGGGCCTGTGTTATAGATCTTAGATGGAAAGGCTTCGATACTAAGACAGAATGTATCAAAGCCATACCTAGAGTGCGAGGAATGCAGGCTGTAATCTGGTCCAATCACACTCGTAATATACAAGAGGTAGAGTGTAAGGTTCTCACTTGGCTATTTGGCTTGTCCAACGAACTACCTAGGGAGGTACAGATGGTAGATTACACACGAGAGAATTTGGGCGTTAGATATATCATACTGGACATGGACACGTTCCATGACGCGTTACCGGGAGCCACCCCATGGGAACGGTGTTTCTTTCATACACACACACTTCACTGGGGATCGCGCTATGGCTACTAAAGCCATAGGTGATGTATCAGGTATCATGAGTAGAATGGGCTCACCGTGTCCGGCTTCATCTCCTTATGGCATGTGGTACTGTATTTCCGAGATCGGACACTACCAGCCCACGCCATTCAGTTGCGGTCTCGAAGCCGGGTCCGCTGAAAACATAAGTGAAGTCATGCAAAAGTCTATATTGGAGTGGACACTATCCCACGACGGAACAACCTGCGAGGCCATCGGTGTACAATGCACATTATATGTAAGGGGCAAGGAATACAAGATGATGGTGTCACACACTATGCTGGATAGTGAAACCCTCCCCATTTTCAGACTTTAGGTACCATTACACTGTATCCATATTATTTACAGTTGATATTATTGTACGCTTGCTATTCTGTCTGACCACACTCCCATGTCCTCCCACAGGGATGGCGTCTGTAGCACGATGGCAACGGATAGCCCGGGGTCTTCACAGCGGTGCCCTGCATCCTGTCAGAACGTTTGAGTCTACGAAGGATATACTCACCTTCCTGTGTGGTTACAACGGTTCTGGCGAGTGCACCGGGTCATCAAATGACTTCTACTACCACCCCGAGGGTCTCACTGGGACTATCGGATTACATACCTTTTTCAGAGACAAACAGTGTGAACTATGCAAGTGTGTACGTGTACAGATCCCGTCAGACAGTGTATTCGGGCTCGTTGTGACGAACCACATAGCGGGTACAAGTATTACAACTGATTTGCAGCGCTTGGAACATCTAGCGCTTATGCATACACCATACTTTGTCATGTTATTCTCCGATCTTGCAAAGAAGCGGACCTATGTGTTTCATGAGGACGATGTGGAGAAGCGTGAGATGTCTGAATATATGTTCCAGCGGGTCAAGCTGGGTGACGGTGAATGTACCATTGACAATCCTCTTGATTTCCTACGTCTTTGGTGGCGGTTTCAGGAACACAGAGGCGCTAGGGTTTTGGATATAACCCTACCTGGTTACTTTTACCTGCACACGCACGGGTCAGAGGCGTGGAATCCTAGGAATGATACATTTGCGAACAGACGTGCGGAGCCTATATGTACCTTTATAAATGGTCATTGCTTGTGCTATGACACAGGGAGCGCTGTATCACCCTTGCCAGGAATTGACATTGCGACCTACAAGGGCGAATTGTGTACTATCACCAAAGGACAGATCGCAACTTTCGTTTTGAGCGCTTTGATTCCGCGGGCACACCTAGAAGACATTCTCCGCTCAGTGGTGGACGTGTATCGAAATAACAGAGAGAGCTCTCTGTGCCTTAACCGGTTTGTGTCTGTCTCGCAGCATATGAACTGTAGCAGCATGCTAGAGCCCAGATTGGATTGTATCATTGCGGAGTATGGTCATCACGAACAGGCATTGATAATGCGCGTACTGGTGACGCTAGATGCACAATGGCAGAGCCTAGCTACATGGATCTCCAGGGTCCGAGGACGAGTGTTGGACCATGATCTCGTGGTTAGAATCAACAAAGTCTTCCTCGGGGTCATGGGCTCTCTCCGAGACATGTGTAGAATAGACACGCGTCCGCCAAGGCATTTGTACACTGCTAGAGATGGGCTGATGCCAGCACTCGCGAACGGATTCATCATTCATAGTGTGACTGGCGATGTGTTGTGTACACTACCATACCTGTCTTTACCCAGATCATACAGATCTACCAACACACCGGAGGACGAGGACAGTTTCCGCAGAGCGTGTGCACATCTCGCGTTGTGTGTATTATATGCACATCGGGAAGTGTACCCTTGGCGTATTGCGGATGTAGACACGTGGTGGGTAAACGTACCCGAGTCGGATTGGCGATGCCCGGAAAGTGGGTCTATCTCATCTAACATTATGGATGTGAGAGCAAATGCAGTACATCACATGTTTACGTTGTGCAAGAAGGGTATGCTTGATGATGATACGTGGGCCTTATTAGGTCCCCAACACGCGGGTTTGAGGGACATGAACATGGTACATGTACCATATGTGTGGTTAGGCAAAGGGGAGCGCTCCCATGGCAGTGTTATGAACGGACTACGTGCTCTAGGTGTAGTTGCCCGTAGTTTATGCATAGAATTCCTTCCTACCCAGCATGGTACCAGGTCTGCACGTGGCACGTGTCATGAACTATCACACGGGTTGATAGAGTTACTGACAGCATCTGTGTTTAGGTCACGTGCTATATCGAGTGAACAGAATTCGATTCACCCTTGTGGGTTGAAGGACAGGTCCGATGGCAGGGCTGTGACAGGGGCCCTTTCACAGGAACAATCGTCCGTGTGCACAAATGGTAATAGCAGCGTACGCGCTCCCGAAACCGAATGTACTCTGGACGATGGCCCTCAGAAGCCCATGGCTAAACGCGCATTCACTACACAGCTCTACCTTACCGCAAATACTAATGAAACGTTTAACGCGTTTGCAACCCCAACACTGGCCGATGCATCCGAAAATATGTTTCACATACAGACCGGAACGAGCTCAGAGCAGGGCTCGGGCGAGTGGGGTAGGAACCTAACCACTGCCCAGGTCCACGATTGGCTGTTCGATGTCATGAAGAGCAAATTTCCTCCACACGAACAACACGTTCTCAGGGACATTATTAATGGCGCATATCAGGCGCCAGAGGAGTTACAGGAATTACTCTCGTCACAGCTTTGCCAAAGGCCAGTCTCTGCTCCTAACCCACAGTTGTTGCAAGCTAATGAGTACGTGAAACATACACAGACCAGCCGCAGGGATCCCCGCTCGGTTCAATCTAGTCTATCACAGCTTGAGGACCGTATACGGTCCAGTGTGTTAACCAATGCTGCTGCCAAAGATGGTCCCAGTGACATAATTCAGGGTGATACATCTAGTGACATAATACAGGGTGATACATCTAGTGGTGTACACCTTGAGCAGGATGGCTGTCTAGATCAGGCACATCTTCAGGAGCCTGTAGCCAATGAGCCGCTCCCTAGGGATACACGTAGACAGGCTGTAAATGAAAGAGAGATGCAGCCGCACATGCCACATGTCAGTGCTGATGCGGTCTTACAAGGTCCACTACGTCCTACGGTTAGGGTCCGAAGGACTGAGTTTGACGATGCCGAGGATCGCGTTAGGATTAGCGGACGTTGGAAGTACGTAGGGGTCAGTGGCCCCGAAGTCCTAAAACTGGGATTGTCCACTGGTGTATGTACAACAATGTCATTGATCACCCCCCTGATTGAAACGAGATCAACGTATCTCACCATCAAGGACATAGACATGAAGGGCCCAATAATGAACCCCTGTCACATGTTAACAGCTCCACCCGCTGGTAGTAAATGGATAAGTCAAGGGGTCTTTCGTGAGGTGATACCTGGAATAATTCGCACAGCACATGCGGCACGGGAAGTTAACTGGCAGCAGGGAATCGAATCCCCTGTCCGTACCTGTGTAAAACTCCCTGTTCCCAGGATTAAATTTAAATATATAGATGCCATTCCTGTGAGTGCTATTAAATACAGCGATGCCTACCCGAGTTACGAAACATGTAATGTAAGTGCACCTCCAGACATGCGTGAGGAATGGCCTTTCCGTCATACAGAGTTGCTTATGAGTGAATACCCCACTCTGACCAAGATGATGGTCCCGTCTATCCTAACCATTAAGAGTACGCACCCGTTGTACCTGGGACCTGTGTGCACGATTACGAACGCTTCACAGATGTTGGTGCATATGGTGAGCACGCACCGGGTTAGTTTCCTAAGGACCATTCTAGACATGCATACGCGACTGCAGGTCCACCCGTTCGTTCCTAGAACATTTGCAGTGCATATGGTGCAGGCCGCAGGATACGCGGAGGGGGCTGGTACATTTGTAGGCGAGGCAGCTGGAGAGTGGAACCTTGGTCACACGTATGGCATGCGTATACCTTCTGTGCCAGAGAGGATCCTACTCGCGTACCATGTCGCACAGTGTGTTCTGAAAGCCCAGATACTGACATTTAGAATCCTGGGGTTCGCACTGAAGTGTATCCAACCTGCCAGAGTGTGGAAACACGGTTCCCGCTTCAGATTGGACTTCCTGGGCTGTCTGCTCGATACCATGTATGTGTGGGATGCGGTTATCAGGCGTAAACCCCCGTGTCAGTTCCGTGGGAACTACATTAGCCCAAATGGACCTACTTACATACGTACCAGATCACCTCAAGACCATGTTAACCAAGCCTTCGTTGGACGATACTCTAGACAATCTGTGTAATGCATATAACCAATGCGAGTTTACGAATGTGGCTGTATCGCCTCACAGTGACTGGGCTACTATTCTCGGACCAGGGGAATATGACAGCATGACAATCGAAACAACAGGCGCGCATATACAGCCCTACGGCCCCTTTTATATACGGCGAAACAACCAGTCAGTTAAATGGAACGCCGCTATAATAGTCGAGCCCCAGCCCGCTATGTTAGCAAAGGTAATCTCGCACAAGCGGTGCTCCAAGGGACACAGCGTACAACCCGAGAGCAGCGCGGCCGCACTACCCGAGTGCGCTAAGCGTGGGCAACCCACCAATAGGAAGCGTACGCAGCCTACGCAGCTAGCGCATGTACCATGTATGAAAACGGTTTGTACAGAGACATTGACCGGTGAACCGAATACCGCTGTTGCCAAGCCGCAATGTAGTCCCGGGAAACGTGGCAACAAGCCGCAATGTAGTCCCGGGAAACGTGGCAATAGCCGGAGTGTAAGTAAACCCGAATCGAATAGGGCTCCATGTATTACCTCTGATCATTCCACAACTGGACACGATACACAGCGCCCTGCAATACCGGACTACAGGGCACTGGATGCTGGGAATGTGCACCAGGACACTGACTACCAGAGTGATACAACAGTGTTCCTTTCATATTGCTGATTGATGTATCGAGTGTTTGCATGTACCCATACTTAGCACCGCTTAGTGTACATAACATTATAATGGTGGGTATATATCATGTATATTGTACAATGGGTATGTCACGTTTGTTTATTTGTGGTATGTGTATGCTGTACAGGATGACTTGTTGATATGACATTGTATACATACGGCATCAATAAACACACACACACAGAGGGTATGGGAACCAAAGGGAAATAAAGGTACCGTTTATACAGTATCATGTTGTGTTGTGTTGTTTTATTCACATCATGCCAGCATTATATAACACATGCACACATAATGTCACGATAGCAACAGCCATGAGATCCAGCTGGTACAGCTATGCTGATATGTACATGCTGTGACAAACCTGGCACAGGGACCTCTGGTTTGTCACGTTGTTTTTTTTATGATACATATGTCTGTGCCAATACCATTCGGAATGGTAATAAAGGACTTTATGGTTCATACATTACATCAAGGCCTAGGTATTGTTACATACACGCTCATTGGCATGTACTATACCTGTAAAACGGGTTCGTAATGATTACCTTTAATAAGTACATAGACACAGCTTACATCGTATATTGGGTAGGACTGTTCTGTGATTAGAAGAGGCGTTTTACCATGAGCTGTGAGCATGAACATAACCTCATCTGCGCTTAACCATCTCTGGGGCTCCATTAATTTATTTACAACATCCTGTTCGGTGTTAGCCTGTATACATTGTAGGTACACGTCAATGTGATCCAATGCTCTATTGGTATACAGGTATTGTGCTGTCTTTTGAGCGAGGAGCCTGCGAGACGCTTCGTTGTTTGCGGTTGTGGCCATAAGCACTGCAACCGCGTGATATCCACAATACCCATCTGATGTAACCTTCTGTACCTTGAGCTCGTTTAACCTTGTGTATGCACGAATAGTACCGAATGATAGCAGTCCAGAGTAGGTTTCTCCCTGGGTATACTCGATGGGTCCAGATTCGAGCGTTTGTTAACGTACATTACCACATTTCGTTTTCAAAGACCAGGTAACCCGGGGCCCACTTGTAATGTTCATTATGTACGTGGTACACAGTTCCATGTACGTGCAACTCGATGTTAGCATGAAATAGACCTCCTGCCAATGCTGCTGTAGATAGGAAGTCAGTCTCATTCCTGCAGGGGTAATTATACACAGCATGTACATTGTTGCATATGTGACATGTATCGGTAATCCGTGGACCAAGGCATTTACCGGCGAGGTGTATCATTACGGCCAGAGCTTCGGGTGTTGAGGGCTCCTGGTCTGTGTGTACATGCAGCTGCATGAATGTGTACCATAGGGCATCTATGAGCGTACTGCAAGATGTATCCAGTGTCTGCTTCGCTGGATACACGCTCTCACACTGGCTGCTATATACAGTCGATGTAATGTGTGCCATACAAGGGTTCACGATACCTGGGTCTACGGAAAAAAACGCAGGGTCCTTGATCCGGACCGGTTCTGTAGCCGATAGGAACCTAGAGTCACCGTACGTCTGGTCCGTAACAACTGTAAGTCCTTTGCATACTTTCATAGTCATTGACCTGGTGTCTTTGGAACTCATAGTGCTAGCATGGTCAGGTGATTGCATGACATGCGTACCCACCGTTTCCGGGTCCCCGTGCCCTTTTATGAGGAGCTGCTTATCATGCACCTCATGTTTTCCCTGCGTTTCCTCTGGGACCTGTAGTAATGTGGACATTGTTGTTGAAGGTGTTGTTGAGGATAGGGTGTTGTTGTGGATATAGGTGTTGTTGTGGATATAGGTGTTGTTGTGGATATAGGTGTTGTTGTGGATATAGGTGTTGTTGAGGACATAGGTGTTGTTAGATCTACGTGTATATACAACTCATTGGTCCCACAGTATTCCTGTAGGTACTCATCCAGATTACCTCCATCTCCTGCGGGTCGTAATGTACTGTACCAAGGGTCGTACACTCCTTCAGGTCCACCAGGGGCCTGGGCTACAGGTCTGGCGTGGGCCCTTAGCATACCATCTAGGCTACTATGTAATCCGTGTGCAATGTTACCTAGGTAGTTAAATGTAGGTTCACTCTGCTCGCGTTGATACGTTCCGCTGTACTCCGCGGTGACCCATACATTTCTAGAGTTTACTACTTCCTTCACGGTTCCCGGGGTATGGTTGAGTCTCTTAATGTATGGCAGTTGCGCGAGGAGCTCGGGTGTATACAACTCAGCAACGCGGAATATAGTACGCGTATCCAGTAGCCCTTTGAATATTATCTGTAGGGCACACAAGATGTTGGTCTTGTTGAAGTTCTGCACCTGGTACGTGTCGAGGTGTTCACCCAAGACCTTCGTAAGGTTGAGGGTGGAGCACAGATACCTATCAGCAGGAGAACCGCTTCGGGAGATGCGGGTTTTAAGCGTGGGTAGCGTATGTACCGCACCTGTATACACTAACATGTACCATGCAGCAAAGTACAATAACCCAGCTGTGGTTACTGTGATGTCACCATCCTCCGATCTTGATACTGGGCCCTGTTCAAACGCTCGCAACCCAGATGAGGCAAATGTCAATGCTAGGGTTGAGCTCATGACTCTGTCGGGTGCACTATCACCTTCTCCAGCGAAACAGGGTAGTACCCCCCGATGTAAGGTATCCATCATAAGATCTTTCTCCCGCTGTCCTATGACACCAAGCTCCCATAATGTCTTGATTGGGGTTACAATGTTACTGGTGTAATGCTCTCGCCCCCACCTTCACACGTGCGCCAGTTGTTGTAGGTATGCAGGATTGTAGAACCTCTACAGGTACAGCGCACCAGGCATGTGCCAGTAACTCTACTAGGTACATAGGGCTGGGTGACAATGGGAAAGCTAAGGATTTGAACAGTTGGTAACATGCCCTAGTTGGATTCACACACACTGGCCACAACCTATCCGTGAAATGTCGCGTTTCTGGAACTGTAACTGTTAGGGTATCTAATGACAGAGGGGCTACCCTTGGGAATTGTAGAACCAGAGCTCTTGTTATTGTATCTACGCACTGAGCCCTGGCCTCCATGTGTACTGGCACCTTGTCATGAACATCCACCGTGGTACAGACATGTAGGTGTTGGGACCAGGGAATGTGGGTACATCTCGTTTAGGCGAAAACCCTTCGTTCCGCTTAATTACATCGAGTAACTCATGTGCTGGCATATCATAGTTGGTAATGACTTGACGCCGACCCTGTTCGTCTGTCTTGTATCCATGGTCAGTTGCAAATAACACAACCAAGCTCTGTACCTCAGAAGGGGAACCTTTCGCGGTTTTGTATTCATGATAGCTTATTGAATGTGTCATAATGGCCAAAGCCCATTCTTCCACACTCGTTATAGGTGGGTACCGTGGTTTAGGGTTATGGATATGGAAGAGCAGCCAACACACCTGAACCACGGCTTCGTTCTGCACTAACCAGTCTCGAGCCCGCGAGGCTTCTACCGCGGCACATTCCAGTAGGAACACACAGCCCGTGAGTACGCGGTCTACACGTTAAGCACTCCATCTCTGAGAGTCTCTGTTCACGAGTGCGCACAGCGCGCACGCGGACCAGGGAGTGTACCCACTCACTCTCAGCTCCGATAGTATATCGGCCACTATGTCATATCCGTGTGGACAAGGGCATTCTCCGCACTGTGATATGTTGAGAGCAAACACTAACCCTGTGGCATTTCTGGGTACATTATTGGCATCGTAGAACTGTTGTGCCCATCCTATAGGTAACGCAATGTTTGTATCCTGGAGTTCCTTGCGCTCCTCGATCCATTCCGAACGAAGAACCTCGTGTAACACAGGCGCAAGCACTGCGTCACATACAAATGGACCGAATAGGTCTATACCTTGTGTAATGTGTTTATCGTTCATACACATAGTGTGGAGAAGATACAGTAGTCCATCATCATTTTTCTGTTGTAGCACAATTCGTTGAAGGTCCGGTGTATACTCACATGTGATACCTGCGTATCTCAAACGCAATACAGACTGTACACACGCATCCGCATCGGATAGCCATGTGCCATTGGGCGAAATGTCCCGCGTGTGTCCACTCGTTGTTTGCGATACGATGGTTCTCTTACTCACATAATGCAATACGGATTGTGTGCTCAGCGTCCGAGTCTCATCCAGAACCTGTGCGTGGCACCATGCGCCCACGTAGTGCGTCTTGGATGCATATGCTAGGTATCTGTAGTGTGTCTTTGTGTATCGCGTGTTGCCGTGGATCACATGTCCTACATGTCGTACACTGGCTATCGGGCTCCACGGTATCGCCTTCTATGTACAGTAGGTAATCGCACTCGGAATCCATTGTGTGTATACAGACTATAATGAATGTGCTCTAGATTAGTACATCTCAGGATACAGTTGGTGTTTCCTCGTATCCCTGAGTTTAGAGCCAATGTGGGTAAGTTGCAATTCCAGGGTACCTTGATTCCTCGTATGTTTTTCGCAGTTGGGATATAAGCATAGACCTTTCCTGTAGTAGGGTTTTCACCGATATTTCCCCGAGACCGACCAAAGTATCCACTATAGTAAGATCACTACGAATGTCCAGGTATATGTCATTCATGTTAGAGTCCCAACTCCAGTTCCGTGCACTGCTGTCTAGGTGATCACGCACTTCATCCACCCATGCTTGTATGAAGGCTTTGCGCTTTGTAAAGTCCGTGGGTGCGTAGGATAGGTGCGTCTGTATGGATTTCAGTGCACGGGTACATGCTTCGCTAACAGATCTAGGTGTAATAGAACCCATCTTATCTATCATACGCGCAAGATAGGCCTTAGCCTCAGACCAAGGCTCCCCGTGGCTCACGCCAGGTCTATCATGTGTCATGTTCACAAACTCCATTACAGTAATGTCCCTGGTAACCTTGGAACACATTTCCCTCCACACCTCAATGTAGCGAACATAAAGATCTGTGTAACGCTTAAGAGTCATTCGGAGAGCCTCACTGTCGCTGTAGCATGTGTTTAGTGCTTCTTGCATGGTAACGAGACATCGATCCGTATCACGTTCCATATCCTGTGACAATCGTGTTACCGTGTGTTGAACGTGTCTCTTTGCAGACAAGCGAACCATTTCCTGGACCAGAGTGTTACGACCTAGAGCCGATTGGACCATGTAGTAGAGGTGTTCATCAGTAGAGTCATGCTTGAGCTCGGGGTACCTCTCCAATACCGTCTTAAAGCCTATCATAAGCTCGGTTACGGTTTTTGTATAACGATTTAGGGTCCGTCTGTAGTTTTCGGCAGCGGCTTTACAGTGTACATCATAGGCCTCGCAACTCATGCACCGTGTCTGATCCGATGTATTGAGGGCAGTACCGCGCGAACGTTCACGTGTCACCTGTTCTTTATCGGATGAGCGCCTCACTCTCCATGGCGTGTAACCCGTATTGGTCTGTTGTAGATCGTCATCATCATAGAGGTCCGTACCCTGCTGTGACATACTCTCCTCGCTGTCACTATCCTCAAAATGTACGACTTTAGCCCTGGAGTGTACGCCGTTGCGTGTGACATTGACAGAGCCTTCGGAGGTCATACTAGCGGTATCCGGGTGTGATGTTTCAGTTGAGCCTTGGTTTTTGAAGGACATCGTTTCTTCGTGTTCATTACTCAGTCTATCGTACTTGGCGAAGAGCGTGTTTACAACGCGTGTTAAAGCATCTCCCAGGCTCAGATTATTGTTTTGGATCCCATTGTCAGGGATCCAATGCAACCGGGACCGGAATGGTCCCACTGTACATGTATAACCCGGGTTCACTGGTTCGCATGTGCGATAAGTACATGTACTATATCTACACCTGCCTGCGATTGGGTAGGGTCCGGCTATCCGAGGATGAATGTGCCTACATCTTCAATGGCACAAGACAGGTGTATGCTCGGTTAGATCCTATATGGCTAGATAGGTTCATCGAGAGATGCCGGAGCACCTACCGGAACGCGCTAACGCGCTCACTATCCCTGCATATATCCGATGAGCTGTATAAGGTACGAAGCGAGCAGGGTGCCTTTACTACAATGGACATAGGTGGCCGTGTTGTTCAGATAGAATACTTCGCTGATCCCGAACCTCCTAAGGTCCTATCACCTACGGATGACGCTTTCCTGGATCTGTCAAAGTCCTTATGTTTATTCTCAGATGTGGCCTTTACAATACATGGAACTAGAGCCTTGCCATCGCTCATACTTTCGGGTCCGGATGAAACATCCACGGGCTTTGTATCACATTGGGATATGTGTTACAAGGTTATGGAACGCGAAATTCGCGGGTTGAAGGTTGATGAAGGGATCATCTACACTACTGATGGTATTGCTCTGTACAACTTGGTTTCATCTTGGAAGACAGATATATGTCTAACATTCGACGAGGGTTGTCGAGAGGACATAGTTCGTACATTATGTGCTCTTGTCTTAGGTGATCAAGCCCTGGGAACATTATTCAGGCTCAAGTGTATTGTACCGAGCCGAGGGACTAGAGTAATGGATCTCAGGTATGTGGAACCCCTACAGTTGACAACGAGACCCGTTCACCTCCCTGATACAATTCGTTCAAAACAGGAATGTGTCCCTGTACTGTCACCGGACTCCTATCGTCAGGGGTTGCTTTCTTTGAGAGACATGGCTACGCTCCCCTCGGGATTCTCTATACTCCACGAGAACGAGAACGTGTTAGTGTTAAGGCACATACTGAGGGATGCTCTGTTGATATTACCGAAGGCAAACGTGCGATTAATGCATGATACTGGGTTTGAGGAGGGTAATAGCGCACATGGATGTGTAACAGAATGGTTCCCGTGTCAGTACTCACAACTCAGGATCCACCACGGTATCATAGGTGTCCCTGAGCTAATAGTCTCCACTGATTACGCCCTAAACAACGTGGGTGTGACACGAAGCGGTGAGGCTAACCTGAATGTTGTAAAGGGTTTGCACTATCACACGGTGCTTCCCAAAGGGTTTCGCTCGGATAACTACACATTCGATCAATCTGTATGTCTGCTACCTGGGGCCATGGATGTTTTGGTACCGGATACGCTACACTTCCCCGCGTGTATCGCACTCTTGTACGCATTCGAGGTATTCTGCCAACTCGTACTTCGAGAACCTGGTATTGGTAACAGCATGGTACACCTATCCCTAACATACGAATTGGACCTTAGGGAAGCTCAAGCCTTTCTGTTGTCATACCTATCTTTAGGGGATTCTTTTGTACCGTGCAGGAAAAGCCGTTGCAGGTTTACGGTGCGATCGCCTTGGGTTCTGTCAGAACTGGGGTTGATCGTTTCCGCAAACCCAAGGGTCTACCCACAGCTATTTACGTTAGACCTCTCTGGTACAGAGATGGTCATGTCTGAAGAACTAGAGGATGAGATAGTACGCCTCGGAGAGCAAATAGCCCCAGAGGGTACGTTAGAGGATCTGTGTGGCACAGGTGCTGTTCAGGACTCGGGGATGAGGAGGAGGAGGTGGGAGGACATAGAGGAGGATGATCCTCTCTTTCCAGGGCCGGAGAGAATGACTCGCCCAGGGTCACCGATCAGGATGATGAGAATGTGTTAGCAGACATATGCAATGACATTCGCTCACGTAGAAAGGTTGGGTATGGAATAGGACACTGTGTTCTCTTCGGTCGCGGGGAGGTTGCGAGTCCAGTTTCAAATGGGTTACCGTTGGGCTTCGTACATTGGGGTTGGTCAACCTGAAGATTTTAAGGGCATGCGGGGGTTTTTCACGGAAACACGGCTGTGATAGAGCTATGCTTAAGATACCAAACACGAACGGGGTCATCCCTGTACCATGCGACTTCGGGGTCTACCCGTTTAATGGATGACATGTGTGTGATCACAGCAGGGAAGAACCCGCTCCCTACACCATTGCTTGAATGCAGTGACTGTTTCTTTGAACTGAATTACTCGCGTAAGTATATGAGTGCACAGGAGCTTTGTGTGGATAAACACCAGGACGAAGCCTTAGTTGAAATGTCACGTATAGAGCAGGCGATATGCAGCGAGAACGCGAAAGGCTACACGGAACCTACGCTGCTCCGTCTCTTTAAGGCCTCTCGGAGAAGGCTCCGGCGTTGCCTGTATAACGTATCGATTGATAGCCCTACCATACATGACCCGCATTGTACGGGACCTTTATACATGAGATCGTGGCTCAGTTCACAGCCACAAAAATGGTTAGGCCCAACGGGCACAATAGGGGACGGAGGCTTTTTCCCACAGATCGAGGTAGCGAAGGAATCTGGATTAGAGGAGAGTGAGGACGAGATGCTTTCGTATCCTCTATCCGAATACAATCTCAATCTCATAATCAATCCGTGTCCCAAACAGTACTCTCGTAGAGCGGACAGACCTCGGGCGAAAAGTGCGGTTCTGTATATCAAGCATGCCTGGATGAGGCTGTGTTACTGGGACATGGAGCCAGAGTGAGCGCTACTCTAGGCGCGGAGAGGAATTTCGATGTGAGCGCATGTCTGACTCGGTTCTACAGAGCTGTACACCCTTGTGTTCCGGATATGAATGTGGGAGACGTGATGTTGGATTACGAGTTCACTGTACACGGAAGGGCTCGGCTCTCGCCCGTATATTCTATCCTTAGCCATCTCACAGAAAGCTGCAGAGTACATAGTTACCCTGCGTACAAGTTATTTACCCTGACTAGACATAGAGGAGCGTCGGTCTGGACAAGAGGTGCCGACATCTCGTTGTGCTCTCAGCGTAGCAGGCTCAACACCATCGGTGCGTTCCTATGTGCCCAAGACCCAAGGTTAGCCCCGCTGCTTTCTAGATGCTGTAATCAGAGGCCTGTACAGGCCTCTGAGCTGTGGGAGGGTTGTCGGCTGTTACCTCGTGGAGATGAGGAAGGACTGTTGTTACAGGCCTACTCGAACACACTAGGGCCCGTGTTTGAGTTTGAACGTGTGGAGAGGTTTCCGACAACGGTAAGGACAAGTATTGGAGACTGGACGTTCTTGCGCTTGGCGAATAAATCTGAAGTACGCCGTTACCCGGGAACCACGGTGATCGACGGTTACACCATAGCCTTCGCATCTGAATCCCCGCTCTTTCACCTTAGAAACGAAGGCCCCTTGGTACACAAACTGGAATGCGTCGCGCTCGTAGTAGAAAGTGGTTCCATGTACAGAAGCAATTGTTTGAAGGAGGACGATCCAGAGTGGCCTGTACCGGACCCCATACCTGTGCGGGACCAGATCAAATGTAGACCCAAAGCACAGGTACTCCAGGACATGTTTATGCGCAATGGTCAGCGAGATCCTTTAGAGGGCTACGATATATACACAGGGGTTTGGACCAAGGTGACTGAGACCCGATGTATGTTTCGAAGGCACCTGATCAAGGGTTTCAGTACCTTGACTGGGAATTGGAATACCCCCGTGTCCCAAAGCGCTCTCTCAATGGGGGCTGTGCAGTTGGGTGCTGCAGGTGTGAAGTGGCTGTGCACACCCCCCCCAGCGGATTCTGTCCAGGTCTACGGTGTCGCGATAAGGCAGACGCACAGACCCCGGTTGTACTGGGTCCTGTGCATTTAGATTTTACTTCTGCACGAGTTCGAGATCCCCTGACTGGAGAGGGTTCGATGTGTTATGCTCACGCTGCGTACTCACATGTCCCACAGAACGAATATGGACCAGAGGGCTGTGTAAGGTTGTGAACAAAGGACTGGATGCTTTTAACCGCGAGGCTCTGGTGCCCATGACCAGCTTGATAGTTATAGTAGGGCCAGGAGAATGGTACGCGAGTCCCTTGCGTGATGACCCGCACGTAGGTCAGGGTTCACCCGCCTTCACTGGAGCATCTCCACGTGCGGACAATGTGCCATGTAACAGTGAGGTGTGTTCCGCTTCTGAGTTTGTCACAGCACTCGCATCTAGAATGATATCGGGTCAGGTGCACGAAGACATGGAAATAAAATGTATGCGAGCAGGAGTATACAATTACATACAGTGCGCACTGGCCTGGTTAGCCGGGGCCACAGGGCCCTTTAGATCACGCTCCGTCACTGTGTACACCCCCGAGGCTGACTCTGTGACAGAGTGCTGGACCCACGCTTTACCACAGGGGTTGGACGTGTTGAAGACACGTAGCACGGGCTATCTGGTATCTGGTAAAGGCGGATGTGAAACCAGAGAGGAGGTCGCTGCAATACTGTCCATGTCTGACAGTATCATTCACGTGCAGTCATCAGGAAACCTTGTGTTACACTCACACCCCGGGACCTTGAAAGTGTCCGCGATGCAAGGTGAACCTGGGGTACATGCTGTCATTAGGACTCCGGTTGACGTACGCTCGGATCACGAGCAATGTGACTGTGCTGTAGTATACGTTCGTTGTAAGCGTTCACTAAGTGCATTCTGCAGGCTGAATCAAGTACCAAAGGGTATTCGAGGCCCAGAAACGTGGAGGAGGCCTTTGCCTTGGTCAAAGAAAAAACCCAGCTTCGTTCTGCTCTAAGGTTGCTGAACTGAAGTACAGGTGGGAGTCCGGAAGGCTTGATTATACACAGGCTCCTGCGCGTGACTCCGGAGGGTACCCGTGGTACACAGAGGATTCTGGGCAGGGATGGGAAAGGTGTTCGGATGGCAAATTGATACCTAGGAAAGCTAGGTTCTGGGAGTACGTGGATTACAAGGCATCCTTCAGTAGGCTGAATATCATTGAGGCATTAAATGATGGTATGCTATTAGAGCTGTCGGACCAGGAGGATGACAGGGAGGAGGCAGATGCGGAACACGAGGATGACAGTGAGGAGGCAGACACGGAAGACGAGACCGTGTTGGTTAACTGTGAATTGCGAGAGATAGGACGGTCATGTTTCTTGATTCTGAATTCCCGATTGGAGATTGAACTTACTCCCAGCTCGCCCGCGAGAGATGGTCATGTGTTCTTTGAATCTGTCTATAATGATGACTTCAGGGCTACCACGGTACTTGGGGAGGATGGTAGGCTTGTAAAGTATTACAGGCCACACAAGTTCCGCGCACTGATATACGATGTATGTACAGTACTGACGTATGGTTGCGGTCTGAGACCGTGTTTCGAACCTTGCTTATCGGATTCAGCGGGGTGTAGGGTTCTTAACATGGTACTGTGCTCTCTAGCTATATCAGACAAGCTATCGTGCAATGAGATCCCGTATTGTCAGAGAATCGCTATTGTGGTAGATGGAGGACGAAAGGATATATTGGCCACCGCTCGGGAAATATGCAAGTGTTTACTCGTGACTAAATCTCTAGCGCAACCGGTCACATATACCTTTAGGAACTTACCTGAACATATAGAGGAACACGTTCTCGCTAGGACACCCCAGGAGATTGTGAACAGGGTCCAATGTGGGATACCTGACAGGTTTCTACACGAGTCCGGCTCTGCAGCATTTTCACAACTGACAACACTGTGGCCCTGGGTTATCCACAGGGGGGGGTGACACATCCTGCGTGCTCTACAGACCCGAGATGGATAGGGCTCATGGTGTGTCTTGCGGAGTGGCACGGGCACACGGGAATCGCAGACATTGCAGCCCGGGCTCGCTAGAGGCTCTCAGGGTGGGGGAGGTGCAGGGAACAACACAATTGACAATCCTAGAACTGTATGATCTAGCGTGTACTGCGAGGTTGTTGGGCGACATCGATCCAAGGTTACGAATGTTCATAGACACATTCGAAGCGCCCACTCTATATTACTGCACACCTACAGAGCCCGAGGACATTGCCTTGAACGAATACACCGTATGGCTCACCGTGCGAGGTGTGGAACACGCAGAACAGATTACACGTACACCAAGTCAGCCGCTTACGCTATCTGAGGTCATGGAACTACAGGCTAAGCTGAATAGAGACTTCTTTACGTGCTCACCGGAAGAGTCCATGCGTACATTGGACATGTTACAAGACTTCTTTTCTCTCATGCTCAGGTATCCAATGTTGCCAAGGTTGGCCATGGACACAAAGGAATGTCCTGAGTGTTATTTCGAAACGGAGATCACGATGGACACGTGGGAGGACATGAAACGCAGCATGTCCTGTTACCATTACACCCTTAGACACGAGTTGGTCCCTTCTCGGGCTGGTAATGACACACAGTGTGCGGGTACACAGCCACGGTCTCATAAATCGGTGTACCAGGATGAGGAGATGGTGAGACTTGGACCTTGCGCAAAACATGTTCATGACCGAGATGCAAACATCAGGTCCTCGGGGGGCTCAGGGGCCATTGCGTTTCTGGAACAGTTAGATGCACTAAAGAAACGTGATGAAATAATGAAACAAAAACGCGTTGGCCAAGGACATATATCATCGTTTTAAGTCCCATAGCCGTACATTGGACGAAATAGAGGCTCCTAGGTATCTAAGCACGTATCCCTTACGGTGTCTTTATCAATATTACGGTTCCCTCAATAGGAGCCGTGTAAGGGAAGAGCTCCTTTGCAAACCTTACCCTGAATTAGGTGAAGATACCCGTAGGTGTAGGTCAAACCTGGAGGACCTTAGATCGCACCTAAGATCCACGGCTTCCACGGGAACAAATGATAGACTTCTGTCATACATGTGTATGGCGAGTATAGGTCCTGTGCGCAGGTACATGCCTCGCTACAGCCACACCGCAGAGAGAATCGTGTTATTCAAGCACCTAATCGCGTGCGGATTCCCTATAGAGACAGCCTCTGGTCTGATTGGAAACATCATCTCATGTAACAGGCTATCCATGATCTCAGTAACATTGGACAACAGCTTAGACATACAGTTGCGTAAAACGGTACAGCCTACCAGGTACAACAGGAAGGTTGCCACGCTTTTATGGTTATTCGCGCACATCACAGCATACTGTACACTACGTGGGTTAGATCATGGATACGTACTCATGGGCGATACGCCCAAGGACATGCATTGCGACGGAATCTACGTGTTTGACAAGGATTCCGTTGGGTTCAGGTTGTCCCCCGCGTCAGGATCATCTGACACTGGTAACACGCAACAATCCGGATCCGAATGGGAGCGTTCAGCCTCTGCATGTATGCCCTTCGCATACATTCTGGAACTGCTTGCACTGCGGGATAGCGTTCAGGAAAGATTTCGCAGACAGAATAATTAATTCCGGATCCGAACAGTCCTATGATGCACTGGTTCGTTTCGGGGGAACGAGCCCATAACCGCGATAGTTAACCTGAGTTGGAAGCACCAGGCTCTAACTAACCTCAATACAGAGCGTAGCAAATGTTCAGTAGACCCCGATGGCCTGTTGAGGGATTACATGGAAACACGGAAGCGGTCTCACGGGGAGCGTTCTGATACCTCACATAAGGTGAAGAATGTACACGCTCCCAAGTGCTCAGTGAGGTGGGCAAAGCCCTTGTGTGTACAAAGACGGGGTCGGAAGAAAAACAGTGTCATGTCACATAATGTTAGACACCACAATCGCACATAGGTTTCACCATTCCTCTGGATATCTATGTGTGCTGCAGGATTATGTATTGTACATGTGAATAAAGACAAGTCACAGGATACTACGGTCTCTATTTTGTATTTATTGGTTCATTACTCGTTTCAGCATGGTTGTTACACCACAAACACATGATGCAGGTTTTTTGCAATATGTCCTCATGGGTATCATAGCATGGTTGTTACACCACAAACACATGATGCAGGTTTTTTACAATATGTCCTCATGGGTATCATAGTAATACAGAACAGGGCTTCCCCTGTACCTCAGTTGATAAAGACAGTTGCAAATGGTCTCCTTTATGTGTGTATCATTCTATAATAATGACATTCACATAGGATGAACACGACACAGCACAAGTACAGGCACACCCTTTCACAAGACATCAGTCAAGTGACCCGATGCCCAAGTGCTCAGTGAGTTGGACAAAGCCCTTGTGTGTACAAAGACGGGCTCGGAAGAAAAACAGTGTCATGTCACATACTGTTAGACACCACAATCGCACATAGGTTTCACCATTCCTCTGGATATCTATGTGTGCTGCAGGATTATGTATTGTACATGTGAATAAAGACAAGTCACAGGATACTACGGTCTCTATTTTGTATTTATTGGTTCATTACTCGTTTCAGCATGGTTGTTACACCACAAACACATGATGCAGGTTTTTTTGCAATATGTCCTCATGGGTATCATAGCATGGTTGTTACACCACAAACACATGATGCAGGTTTTTACAATATGTCCTCATGGGTATCATAGTAATACGCTTCCCCTGTACCTCAGTTGATAAAGACAGTTGCAAATGGTCTCCTTTATGTGTGTATCATTCTATAATAATGACATTCACATAGGATGAACACGACACAGCACAAGTACAGGCACACCCTTTCACAAGACATCAGTCAAGTGACCCGATGCCCAAGTGCTCAGTGAGTTGGACAAAGCCCTTGTGTGTACAAAGACGGGCTCGGAAGAAAAACAGTGTCATGTCACATACTGTTAGACACCACAATCGCACATAGGTTTCACCATTCCTCTGGATATCTATGTGTGCTGCAGGATTATGTATTGTACATGTGAATAAAGACAAGTCACAGGATACCACGGTCTCTATTTTGTATTTATTGGTTCATTACTCGTTTCAGCATGGTTGTTACACCACAAACACATGATGCCGGTTTTTGCAATATGTCCTCATGGGTATCATAGTACACGGAACAGGGCTTCCCTGTACCTCAGTTGATAAAGACAGTTGCAAATGGTCTCCTTTATGTGTGTTATCATTCTATAATAATGACATTCACATAGGATGAAGACGACACAGCACAAGTACAGGCACACCCTTTCACAAGACATCAGTCAAGTGACCCGATGCGCATAGCTTTAGAGGCGCCCTCATGTGTCTCATAGTAACAGCCTGTTTCACAGGGTGTGCTCCTCCTGAGATTCCCGTTAGTGTTCTTAGTAACTGGGACATGGTCAATGAGATTGCGTCTCTTACGTGCGCGGGGGCCTCCGCTGCGGTCATGAGAGTATGGCGTGTAGAATGGTTGGGGTCCATGTTGTGTTCTTCCCCTGTGGGCATATCGCGTCCGGAAGGCGTTATGTCATTCTCCCCACAGTAGATAGCATTATTCATGTACTGCTCCAGTGTGCACATGACTACAAGAGGTAAAGGGGTCCTGGTCTCAATACCCGAGAGTACACCTTTGACAAACTCTGGTTGGTTCACGTGTAGGTGGATATGTGTAGACAGAGTAGACCACTGATTGTGTTTTGTACGTGTCTTGTCAAACCACATAACCACTAATATTCTGTTGTTGAACATCTCGCTTAGTCCTTTGTGTTTCAAGTATGGAAAGAAACACAGTGTCAGCATGACCACCATGGTGTAGAAGTCAGCTCGTCTCGCATGCAGATCGTTATACTTGGCCATCAATCTTTTCATGAACCGTTTTATCCTATTACCATGGGAAGCTACAGCAGGTTCATCGCGGTGACCACGATCGGACCTCAATAGAGTTGAGATGGCAATGGTGCTCAGCGTGACCGCGTCCTTTATGAGTGTAGACCTATCTTTCGGACACCTCAGTTGTGGCCGTTTGGTAAACTCTATTGTCTGCGCGAGGTCAAATACAGTATTCGTCCATCCGGAATGTGCACCCACACC
The DNA here is from genome assembly GCA_026937815.1 of Etheostoma perlongum. Taxonomy (NCBI): domain Eukaryota; kingdom Metazoa; phylum Chordata; class Actinopteri; order Perciformes; family Percidae; genus Etheostoma; species Etheostoma perlongum. Next base: position 1,532 of record JAEKDQ010000803.1, on the reverse strand, counting down.
GGATAATGTGTTCAGACCCTGGGCCATTTCGAGTGATTTGTAACAACGTATGAAGTCTTCGCTCAACATTGTTGAGAACAGTGCGATTATAACAGGTGTGCATCCTTTCAACACTCGATGGTCTCCACATTCCGGTGGCTCGTGTATACGTGGGGTCGGACTACCGCGTATACCATAACCAATGTCAATGTCATCTCCACTAGCAGGTACATAGTACGGTCCTCTGAACTCGAGCTCTGGTTTACGGAATACACATAGCGCGGCGACCGGGCATGTGGTTTCCGAGGACACTGTGTCAGGTATCCGCGTGGCCATTGTTCGAATCAATGAACAACCCATCCCGGAGCACGTATGTTTACTGCAGTGCTGTCTACATATGTATCCACCCCTGTGGTCCCCAAATGAACATGCTGCATCCACGCAGTGACTAACCCACTGCGGATCTTCTATTAACTCTATGTGGCAATGTGTCATTCTCGTCTGGGGCTGGGTAGCGCGCCAGCCCCCGATCTCTGTTTCTGTTTCTGTTTCCTGCTTTCCCTGTGGCCAACGCTGTACTGTACCTATGTTCACATGGACAATGTAATGTATCTCTGTTACTGAGTAAACGCGCTGTACCCTAACAGGCACCGATATCCATTGTGTTTCAACAGGCCAGCAGAGGACAAAGCGCCGACCTGATCTTAGTAGATGAAGTGGGGTTCGTTAACTCCAAGGTCCTACTTGCGGTATTGCCGAACATCGCGTTCAGGGGAAGGAAGCAGGTGCACATCACAAGTCATGTCAACAACACACCATGGTTGAACAAGGTCGGGGACATCCGTGGAACCGATGGTGATCCAGCTTACCATGTTATTTCTCAGAGCTTCAAGTGTAGATACCACGAAAGGGACCCCGGGACTTACATGCTTCTGTCTGGGAATATACTGTCCTCAGCATATAACAGTTGACAGCCACCTAAAGGAGCTGATGAATATGGTGACGCCTAAAGGGTTCGAGAGTGAGGTCACGGGTAGCAGTGTCACTCTATCCTCAGATACCAAGACCAATGAGACCGTTCCCTTCGAACCCTGGGTCATAAACAAATTCCTATCTAATAACAGCATACCCATGGAGACCCTAACACGGGCATCTGTGGTCCGTGCCTACCTATGTCTGGACCCTACGTTCGGAGGAGGTTCCAGGTCTTGCGCAGGGGTGTGCTGCGCACTGGAGTTGGCATGTGGAAAGCTAGTGGTGAGTTGTAACGTCTGCCTGTAGACCTGAAACGAGCAGGTCTCTAAATATGTATCCGAAGTCAATATCACTAGGGCCTACGCAGAGCTCTGTTCTGGTGGGAAGTACACCTATGTCTAGCAAGGTACAGATGTAGCGCTTATCCGAGATACATCCTGGATGGTAAGTGTGGTTTCGTGTCGGAGTGCAAGCACGCTATCAGACCAAAGCGCTTGTGCCCAGGTTCGCATGTGCATTCAAAGACCGAGACATGTTAGCCACCCAGTGACAGCAAGGGATATAATGGTGTGTACAGC